>PPNI02000002.1:399503-516849 GCA_003707195.2 Phaffomyces antillensis
CTCTTTCTGGCTTCTATTTGATACACCGTCTTCATTGATGTTTCCATATAGCATTTTTTTCCAGGCATGATTAGTCATGCAAGTTAGCATCGGTTCAGTCTTGCCAATGTTGGCCTGTTCGACTATGTTTCGGCGGCGACGGCTTTGATATCTAATCTTATTAGAGTTATTATTTAGTTTGACAAACAACCACTTGTTCCGAGTCATAAATGGTTTCTTGGTCTAGTCGGTCATGGCATCTGCTTAACACGCAGAACGTCCCCAGTTCGATCCTGGGAGAAATCATTTTTTATTCCTAAGATTTTTTTTTTTTGGTGATAAACGTAGCAAATCCGGAATGTTTTTCAAAAATTAAAAGAGCATGAAATCTTGCATTGAACCTTGGTTTCAATAGTAAATAAGTCATCGCACTGAACAGTGAGTTCTGGCAGGCTTCAAGTCAAAAGTTAAAACGAATCCTAAATTTCAGCATTTCATTGTAACTAAATTTTTAATGTTAAATTAAATGATTTTAGGTTTAATGGTCTTACGTAAACTTTCCAAATTAATTATTTTTCTTTGCCTTCATGTATGTAGTTAGTTATCTCATCGCTTTTAACAAATGTTTTCAAGAGCTGTACTCAGATCTGCATCAAGAGTCAACAAATCGACGTTACTGAACTTTCCAGTATTGAGTGAAACATGGAAAATCACAACTCCCTTAATTAGACAATCAGTTGTTTCTTACCGATTAAACTCAACTCAAACTCCAAAAAATACAGCTCAAATAAAGGTGGAGAAGCCCGAACTAATGTTAGCTTTCAAATGTAAAAAATGTGATACTAGATCTAGTCATGTTATATCTAAACAAGCATACACTGGAGGAACTGTTCTGGTGACATGTCCTGGTTGCCAAAATAGACATTTAATTGCTGATCATTTGAAAGTAAGTAACGACTTTCCAGTTAGGATTGGAGGAACACCATACTAACATTAATAAAAGATCTTCTCAGATGATAGAATCACCATTCAAGATATTTTAGCTGAAAAGGGAGAATCAATTTCTCAAAGTACTGACGATTTAGTATTTGATGAAATTCCAGAAAGATTAAAAAAACTTATTGGTCATCATGCTAAAGATTCCAAGAACAAATCAGAAGAATTTGATCATACTATCAAAACACTTCCACATAATGATTAATGAATGGTTTCTTAAGGGGCTGAAGTCCCATTCTTTCAAAATTTGATCACACTCAAATAAAAGTCAATAATTAATAGAGAATTTGTATATACATTGATCAACTTTCATATTTTTGAGTCTTGAGTCATATATAGACATTCATTATTTCCCATCTCGACTACTAGTGAGTGTTAAAGTGAGCTTTTATCGTTTCTCAAGTTTGCACTAGTAAAAACTTTTGGTAGGCCCACCCAACGCGTAGGCGTAAATAAAAATAAAATTACACCAAAAAAGAGATGACATCCATAGAAATTAGTACCCTTTTAAGATATAACAAGATGTCAAGTAAGTAAAAGAATAATAAACACTTTGCTGACAAGTCACTAATATCATCTAAGCTTACCAAACTTACAGTGGATACAACCAAGATTACAACAATGGTGGCGATTACAATTCTGGCGGTTTTGATTCAAATAACTTAGGAAGTTCGCAAGGTAATAGAACTCAACAAAAAGCCAGTTTGACTCCAGTAACTATCAAAGAAATTAATGATTCTAAAACTCAAGTACAAGATGGTGATTTTGTTATTCATAACATCGAATTAAACCAAGTTTCATTTGTCGGTGTTATTAGAAGTGTTGTAGATAATACTTCGAATTTACAAATTCGTGTTGAAGATGGTACTGGCTCTTTAGAAATTCGTAAATGGAATGATGAAAATGCTCCATCAGATGCAGTTTCAATGTTAGTACCAAACAAATATGTTTATGTGACTGGATCGGTTAAAGAGTTTGGTGGTAAAAAGAATATTCAACATGCTACATTCCGTGAAATAACTGATTTCAATGAAGTTATCTATCATCAGTTATCAGCAATTGATTCATACTTTGAAGCAAAGGGTCAATTCAAAAGTGACAACAAGCCAGCACATAATAAAGAAGGCCTGTTCGTAAGTAATCCATCAGCTAGTGAAAACAGTGGTAATGTTGCTGATAGAATATTCGAATTTATCCAAGAAAATACTCCATCAATGCCAGAAGGTGTTCCATCTCAACTAGTGGCACAAAGTTTAGGCTTATTAGTTGATGACGTTGTTTTACATTGTGGTAAATTAACGGAAGATGGTAAAATTTACTCTGGTTATGATGATCATGGATTCTTAGCTATTTAGTTCTATTTGTGTTATTCTATATTTTCTCCAATGTATACTAATTTGTTTGTTTTATTACATCATGTTTTTCATTTGTAAGAGTCGTACGTATATTTTACTACGAAAACATATATGATGCGAGTCCAATCAAAGACTATTAACACTATTCATTCGCAATTCTACAACTATCTGTAAAAGAAAGGCTAAAAGACTGAGATCATACGTTCATTTATAATTTCAACTGATCTGCCTTCAAACTTTTTGAGACTGAAAAACTATAGGTACATACTTGAATAATCAGGGAGGTACTTCTTTGAATCTTGTGATCAAAAAATCTTTTTTTTCTTATCTGAAATAAGTTATATATTTAATTCTCTAAAACTGAAAACCTCTCTTTTGAAACTCTGTTCATTTTTACGTTTCTTGATCTTATCATTATTCAGCTTAAATTTTTGAAAAAAAACTGTAAAAACATTTCGGTAATCAAAAAATGATTTCTCCCAGGATCGAACTGGGGACGTTCTGCGTGTTAAGCAGATGCCATGACCGACTAGACCAAGAAACCATTTATGACTCGGAATAAGTGGTTGTTTGTCAAACTAAATAATAACTCTAATAAGATTAGATATCAAAGCCTGTCACAAATACAATATATTCAACATATTAACATTTTAAACATTACAACTGAAGAGTATTCAACATACTAGAAATTATCACATCACATTAAACACACAGGAAAATACGTACTATGTACATACATTACAATCAATAGAGACAGTTTATTGGTCAATTAATGAACTTGCATCAATCAAAGAGATAGATTCATTGATTATTGGTCAGAAATAACGAGGATACAGGAATAGTTGCATTAGAATGTGAAGCAGTCGATATAATTGGTTGGATAGACGCAGGAACTACAGTAACTGGATATAAGTCATTGAAACGTAATTTATAGTATATATAGATGGGATTCCTGAATAATAAGTCTGAAAAGGTTTATAGGAAGGGACCCTTTCAGAATACATATTTTGACACTACAAATTTGAGTAAATTCTTGTTATAAAAGATAATCACCACTGTTTATAGTTGTATAGATAGTAAATATAAAGTATTTTAGAGAAAAAAAAATGCAACACACCCATAGGAAAAGCTAAGTTGAATAGAGATAAAAGCAAGAAACCTAGGAATTAATAGTATCCAAAAAGAGAAGTTTCAAGTTGTACAGAATTGAATATAAGTTATTTTAGAGGAAAAAAAAATACACTGAAATGCGCAGCAGGAAAAGTTAAAGTTGAAGAGAAGATAAAAGAAGATTATGGTAGAATTAGGATATCTTAAGAGAATGTTTTTAGTTATATAGCTTTAAAATAAACATTTTAAGATAAAAAAAAATACTATCGCTATTAAATTAGCTATTAAATTGAAGATCTTTGATCTTTTCTAATTCAAAATTGGTATTTGCAATATCAGTAAACTATCCATTAGGTATAAAGTTTATTTGCATACTTCACCGAAAGTATTAGTTGGATAACTTTGATACATGCTTCTTCAATCGTTTGAAAGCTTTCACAGTTATATATAACATTATTAGCACTTAGATTTGAGATAGTGCATTTGATTTTACTAAAGTTATCTAACAATATAGATCAATACTACAATTATATAAAAACCCCTGTTTTGTTCATTTTATTAACCAGTATGTTTCTCCCAACCTTTTGGTTTTGGAAGTCCTTTAACATCAAAGAACTGTCTTGTACAACTATAGTCATGCCATGTGAAATCTTCATTTGGATCACATTTACATCTATTCTTATCTCTTAATTCATCATTAATTGGACAGTTAAAATACGGATTATGAAAATAACCAATTTCTTCAAAGAAATGAACCTTATCCTTTGGTAAGAATAAAGAAGCTGCAATTGAATGAACTGGAGCATCTCCCCATCTTTCATAGAAAAACCCACCAGATCTGTCTAAATATTCAAAGTACTTTTGATAGGTTTCACCTCTCCAAAAGTCCATATTTCCAACTTCAAAATTAGACCAAAAATGACATAAATTATAAGTTTCACCTTTATCATTCGAAACGAATCCCATTAGATTGTCTTTAGCTAAAGAAGTTGGATTTTTTGCAATGAAATCCTTTGTAGTTTGCCATAATGTAGGAATTGTTTTAACAAATTCTTTGATTGAAATAGTGAAACCATAATACAAATCATTGGTTCTCATATATTTAAAAACATCATAATTAACATCACAAGTTATTTCAGTGTCAGGTTCAACTCTCCAATAGTATTTATACTTTAGCATTGCCTTTTGATTAAAGAAAAATCCTGATTGGAAACGACACATATGTCTATAAGATTCAGAAGAACCATAAATAATATTTTTCATATCTTCTCTAGTTTGGGCAGCTTTAGCTTCATCAATGAAATCAGGGTATCCCCAATTCTCTTTTGGAATTAAACCAAATGTAACTTTACCTGAACATAAAGATAACACCAAATTTTTGAATTCTTCTGAAAATTCTTCATCATTTAAGAAAACCCAATCGTAGTGATACTTGCTATTGAATCTATCTTCAACAGATCTAATAGCACTTGAAATACCCCAAATTTCACTATTTCTAACTAAAGAAACAAAAGTTGCACTTTCACGAACATAATTCTTATTAGTCAAAGCATTATCTTCTTCATTATTTGTATCTGGTTTTTTGTAATTCCCTTTAGATACTTGATCTAATTGATCTATCTGTTCTGGTGTTAATTTATCATATGGTTGTTTTATTGGTATTTTATTTGGATCATCACCTAAAATGGCAGAGTTGCTGAATGTATTTGATCCACTTGCTAAAAATAGAACAGCACCAATGACAAACACCAGCAGTAAACAAAGTCTAACAATTCTGTCTGCAAATCTAGCCATTATTTTCTATCTGTGTATATTATATATGAGAGCTGTGGAAGATGGCTTTGAATTATTATATATAAGAACAAAAATTCGATTGAGAAAAATGTTTCAAATTTCCAAGCGAGAATGCTTAAAAAAAAAAAATACTCGATTAGCGTTCTATTATTTGATTGTGGTTTTGATAAAGGATGAAAGAAGCAATTATGATGGATCGAAATTGAACAATTCTTTTTGTTTTAATATTGACCATCGTGGAAGTTATTGTGTTTTTTTACTTTTGAACTTTGTGTCGTTTTAATCTGTCCTAAATTTTTATTTTTGCCAAATTGTCCCATTGATGATTTTTAGCTTTTGAGCAGACATTAATAAAAATTCCACAGTAACTTAAATTTAGACCAAATTGAATATTTTCCCGTTCGTTTTATTCATGTTTTTTGAAAAGAACGAACAAACCGAATGAAGTTTCCCTTTTAAGATTTGATTGATGTAAAAACTTCAGTGTGTCCCTGGATATAAAAGAATGAAGTATCCTTAGAAAATAATCTCCTGAAAGGAGTCTTTTTCTCCTTCCCCATCACACAATGAGCTTTAATTATCCTTCACCTTTATCAACTTCCCCAATCGTCTCTGATGAAGAAGAAGACGAAGAATTATATGAAATTGAATTCAATCCATATGACTCTGGAAAGTCATTACCTCCTCACATTATCAAAATCTTCAATTTAGAGCCATTGGAACTGGCAAAGAAACATATTTCTACAAATAAATTACAAGGTAGACCATTTAATGATTCCCTTAACGCTAGATTCTTATTTTTTGATTCTGTTGACGATTTAATCAGTGTTTTATTGAACCACAAGGATCAGGACACTGTTAGATTATTTAGTACCGGTAACAAAACCATTACTCAATTATCACAACATGATGAAGATGAATTGCCACATTTTATTAAAGAAAATTCACTAAACATGAATATTAAATGTACTGATGAATTTACTCCTTATACATTAAAATTAATCAAATTCACAAAATTCACAAACAAAAACATTCACATTGAGTTATGTAAATTCTTTAACGTTGATGATATGAGCTTTGTTAAAATCATTAGAAATAATAAGGGTAAATTAATCAAATTTGAAATATTATCAAAGGTTGATAATAATAAAATTGATATTGGTTTTATTAAAAAATTCATCACGTATCCAAGATATAAATCAAATATGAAAATCTATTTAATGAATGGGAAATTTGAGAAAAATGTTTGGTTCTATAATGATTTGAGAATGCTTCTATGGGACATCAAAAACTCTGATATTTCCAATAAGAGAATACTAGTAAACAACTTAGTTCTTTAAATCTAGATTCAGCTTTTTCCAAATCAATGACACTTGCTAATGAATATTATGATTCTTTTTATACGTAGTTGTTTATAACTCACTTTTCTCCTTTTCCTTTCCCTTATGCTCTTCTCGGATTCTATCTTCTCTTTTCTTGTATGAATTCAATATCTGTTCAGGCATCAATAATTTCTTTTTATATGCTCTACACTTCAGCTCAATTTCTTCATCATTCAATTCATCTTCATCTTCCAATTGATCTCTGTATTGACTAACTTTTAATTCTATTTTTCTTTTCTCTTCGTGTTTCAGTAAATCTTTATCTTTAACATTATTTAATTGTTCGATTAACTGTTGAGATTCTCTTTTATCATGATCTTTCTTTGCATTTATTCTTTTAGAGTATGATGATTGTTTATTTCTGGTGAAATTCTTCTGAATGAACCCATTTGTTGATGATCCTTTAGCTGTTTGAAGCCCGATACCGTTATATGACATGCTGCTCGTCTGATTACATATATGCTATAGTAAATGTGATTAGAAATATTATTATTATCATATTTTTTTCAAAACGAATTACGGAAGATCTTTCCTCGGAATACTGACTCAAGCTTGTTAATCCTTATCAAGACCACTAATCAAATATCTCTAGAGTCTAAAATACTTATACTTGGTGCACACTCCTTACTTCAAACTTCACATCTTTAAGATAATTAGAAAGAATAAAGGCCCGGAATAGGGTCTATCTGTCCTTTTTTAATGCTGATCAGTGGTAGGAAAGATTTACAACACCAAATTATTCAACGCAATTTTCAATAAATTATTATGACTAATATTAGGTGTTCTATTACATATCTATATATATATATGTTATGTACAACTTGGAGTTAATTTCAAATTGTTATCAATGTCACATTGACTTTAGTTCATTCGGGTTTATTCGGTCCTCGGTGATAATCGGCTCTATGTGATTATAATTTACTATGACATCTTAATGCTTAATACAACTTATCAACCCATAAGTCTTCACTGTCATTGGATAAAGGTTTCTTGCTCTATCATAATTTTCTGAGTGGTCAAAAGCCTTGTATTCTCTTACTGCTACTAATCGTTTAACTTCCATTAGATACAGAGTTAGTTTAGTCTATATGGAATCACTCAATTCTATTGGCTTGTAGTATGTTTTAAGACTTTGCGATTACCTTATACTTCAAAGCAAGTATTTTGATGATCTTTATTCAACTGGTTGATGATGCCAAAAGCCAATTATACTTGTTTCAAGAACTCTGGGTACTAATTTTACGATAAGTTTTTAGAGTAGACATCTCTTATTATCTTCTTCTTTAGTGAACAGAAACATCATATCACTTTGATTTTTCAAATATGATTTATTTCTACATAAATGATACTCCACACGAGGACATGCATCGTAGGATTAATCGTTGATGGCTCAAGACTATATGTATGGCAATTCTACCAGAATTGTGGTATGACCGGATACAGTACAGATTCAATTCGTGGTTCAAACACTCTTAAATTTGTCACAAAAATAGATTGACCGTACGTTGCAGTGTGCACTAAAAAAAGAAGCAAATTATGCATCTCCATGCAAGATATGTGTTCTATCGCATTCATGCCGGATATCGTCATTAATTTGCAACTTTGAAGAAGAAAGTACATAATCGGAAAATTACGAGTTGCAAGTTAATTTAAATGTTTTACTATAGCTAGTTTTTAAGCTGTTGAGTGATCAGTAATGACCACTGCCTAGTGAGTATTGTGAAATTGTGAGTTTCTACCTTATACAGCGACTTGAAGTGTGCTTTGAAATAGATAAAAAAAAATTCCTAGTAAAAAAGAGATACATACTAGTTGCCACATACATTTAGAAGGTATAGCTTCTAGCGCTATATTGTACAAGATCATCTCATACTTCAACATCTGACTTTCTATATGGCGTTTTCTGTCAAATTTGTCAATTATTTTTTCAAGTTTTTCTTATGTTTTTTTGAAACCAATCTAAGATCTGATGTCTATGACGATGAGTTCGTAAAACAACCTTCATATACCGAGTACCCTCATATGTAGCCTCTCTTCCTGCCAAGCAGTTAATATATTCTAAAAAACCAACTGAACAGCTGGTATCATTAGTTTCGATTCATATATATAAGCTTTCACAAATTCACACAATTTTGACTCTAATACATTAACGCTCAGCGCTCACCAATGGCTACTCGTATTTATTCTTGGGACCAGATCTAGTTAGTTAAATTGGAGAAGATCATCATCACAACTTACAACACACGGCGTTTAATTAGAAAACATTATTTATTACCTTAAAATAAGGCTTGGTCATAAAAGCTGTTTATAGGTGAACTTCTCGTAAAAATGATGCATTGTAAATCTTTATTTCCTTGCATATTGGGGAAAAGAAAATTTATCATGTGCATATATATATTGTAATCCGGATTTCTGCATGAATGATCTAAAAAAAAACATACCTGTAGCTTTTGTCATACTTTCTTTTAAAATGGTATAATTCCGTCGTTATATAAGACACTTAAGCTTCCCACATTCTAGTAACAGCATCATGATTAAAGCTTACTACAATTACTCAACCAATCTAATAACTAATCTTGACTACATCTATAAACCATATATCATACAATGAGTTATCCAGCTAAAAAAAGAGCCAAAAGAAAATCTGGTTCGAGATCCACAGAAGGATGTCTAACATGCCGACAAAGGCATATCAAATGTGATGAAAGTGGTCTGGTTTGTAACAATTGCATAAAATCAAACAAAATCTGTCAAAGAGGTAAGAAAATTACATTTTTGAAAATTATCACTTCTTCTAATTCAGAGCATTCAGGTATACATGAAAACTATTTGAGAGGGATAAGGTTTTTAGATCAATCATATTCCATTCATAAACACTATGAATTGAACAAATTTCATGACTATAGCAGGTGGATTCAAAATCATTCAATGGAAGAATTAAAAGTCAGTGATGAAGATTTGATTAAATCAAATGAAGTTGTCAAAACAAACTCATTTTCAAAGATTTCATTGAGTGATAATTCAGATAATGAAAGTCTATCAGCAAGTGGTGAAAGTTTTTCAAGTTCAGCCAATTCTACTCCATTCAATGTTGTGCAGCTTATAAATAAAGTAGTTTCAAATCCGGAAGAGCCAAACACTGGACAATTCTTGTTTGTGAAATCTCATAAATCTTTAATTTTAGATCAAGCTTCAGCAATAAATATAAGGTTGAAGCTCAGATTAGATAGTGATATTACACTGGTTGAATTTGAAGAGTATATTTTTCATTTAAATCATCTTGAGATTCATGAATCACTTCATCCAACAGTAATTAAAACCTCAATTCCAAACTTCAGCATTTTTTTCAATTGTTTATTACTTTCAGTAAAAACAAAAAAGATTCGAATGTTTGAAGAATCATTAGCTGCATTAGATATCATTCACTTTGTTAATCAAAAGATAAATATTGAAGAATATCAAACCTATGAAAATCTCATGAATTATTTTGAATTCTTACTTCTTGATTTGAATACCTCACTTCTGAGAAACTCTCCATCTTTAGTCATGAGTTCACTTCATGATCAACAATCATTTGAATATCTATTGAACACTATTCTACATTTGAATCTTTTCGATGATTTGAGTTATTTTATCATAAAAATCACAATAACGTTAATGAATCTTAACAATGTTCATCATTTTAAAGACAAAAGATCAATTAGTTTTTCCAATTCATTATCAATGGTGATTGAAGATCTCAAACATCTAAAGCATAATGAAATCCTGAAAATGTATCCTCCAGTAACAACTCCAAATAGCTCTAATTATCAAAGATTTTCAACCCCAGTTTCTTTATTCGATACCATCACTCCAGTATCATCTCCTGAAAGTGCATTCCAATCAAAAAAATTAAAAATTCAAAGGTTTCATATTTGGTATAATTATACTCTCTTTTTCATTGCAAAACACTATGGTAATCATTCAGAATTACATTATTTAAGCTTAAGTTCAATGGAAGAGGGCTCAAGTCTTTTTGGTGACTTGCAATCAGATATTTTGAATAAAGTCCGTTATTTGAGTTCAGAGTATGATTTGTCTGATGATTTATTTATGAGCTTTATCCATAAAACCCTTTATCTAGATCTTTGAACTAAGAGAAATTTAGTGATTTTGACTTTCATGTTTATTTTTGTATAACTTACGAAGAGTTAAATAGTCATCTTTGATATCTACTTAATAGTACTAAGTGGTACTTAATAATCTATCAAACTGTTTTGATTGATCATATCAAATCTTAAAATATTGATATATTGAACAGCTTTCATTTTGATTGTAATCAATCCTATATTAGAAAATATCTTAGAATGAAGTATTAATGGACAAAAGGCTGCCTTTATGTTAACGAAGTCGAACAGGCTAAAAATGTCACGACTGAACTGATGCTGAAATTCGTGTATGGCAAACTCTGAAGGATATGTATTATGTTGAATCTGAAGAGAAGAGAAGAGATTATAGTAGAATTAGGATATTTTAAGAAGGTGTTTTAAGTTGTATAGTATCTCGAAAATGATAACATTTCTTGAATTAATCGATCAGCAAATACTATAGGCAAATCCGGCAAGACTGAACCGATGCTAAAATATGCAGCACACCCATAGCTAAGTTGAATAAAATTAGAACAAGAGGGTCAGAACGATTAGAGTCCTAAAAGAGAGGTTTATTTTAGAGAAAAAAAAAAGAAATAAACAGAATAAATAAAAGACAAATTCACAAAAAAATACAACCTCCGATACGGGGAGTCGAACCCCGGTCTGCTCGGTGAAAGCGAACCGTGCTAGCCGTTACACTATATCGGACTTGATACTGGATTTAAACCCTAGTTTATACTAGCTCTAGATGTAGCTATAGATGACTGGAATGGGAAAGGTTAGGCTGCCCCTACCAGTCCGGCAAAGTAATAAAAAATTGAGATCATTGTAAGCTGCATAGATACTAAATATAAATCATTTTAGAGAAAAAAAAATCTAACACAGTAGGTACGTTATAGTCAAGTTTAAACTGATAACTGTCAGAGTTACTCGGTAGCTAGGTGAGGGCCGAGACAAATAGAGTATTAAAATATGGGTTTAGACACCAACTGATGACTTGTGTACTGTACTCTGGATTGAGTATAAGGATTTTCTGAACGATCAGAACCTGTACTAAAAAAATTGAAATTTTCTAGGTGTAACATGTGCAGCTCACCCTCAGAGAAACTTGAATGCCAAGGCCTAAGAATGAAAATAGTCTTTTAGATGTACGAAATGTACGTTAATTATTTTAAAGTAGAACAAAATCTCCATGCCTAACCAAAATAGGTGGTACATAACTGGAGCTAATTATTTGTCTGAAAAAATGTATACACCAAGAGGAAATCAAAATTTGGAAAGAATCTTGAATAGAAAGATCTAAGAACTAGCAAACCTAGAGAAAATTTGTATAGAGGAATAACAGTTTAATAGAGAGAACAAAAGATAGAAGCTCTGCGTGAATTCCCATATAACAGGAATGACTTAATATTGTAGAGTTGAGATTACAAAAAATGAAAACATCACGAAAGGGCCCTGTTTCAATGAAAATGGTTGGTGGGAATCTGAAAATGACTGGGAATTCGAAAATGGTTGGGATGCTTTTCTTCATATGAACAATGTACATATGAATCACTCATGTATGACATTTACTACAAGTTTCATATAATTTCGATACAATAAATATATTAAAATTCACAAGTTCCAGAAATTTTATACAATAATTGAATTTACCGCCGTTATTGATTGAACAGTAGGAAGCGGAAATAATAGTCGGAAAAATCTAATCTCATATCATCACAATGATCTATAAATAAATTTTAATTAACAAAAATGGCTAGGACCAGAGTAACGAAACTGATACAGTTCTCAGGGATACTACTTCTCATTGCATTCTTACTTGTGTACACCTTAATGTCGAAAAATGAATACAAAAAAATACTAAAATTGAAAGAAGAATTAAGAAATGAAAAATATGACATTAATAAAGATTTAAATACATCAAATGAAGGGATTAAAGTCGTTTATCACGATACTAAAGATCTTGAAAGATACGAAAGAATAAGCGCATCATTTGTCACACTCGCAAGAAATGAAGACTTACCTGATTTAAGAGAAACTATAAGATCATATGAAGATAGATTCAATAAAAGATTTAGATATCCTTGGGTTTTCATGAATGATGAAGAATTCACAGATGAATTCAAAAGACAAATAAGTAATATCGTTCCAGGGGATGTCAAATTCGAAAGAATCCCAAAAGAGTACTGGGATTATCCTGAATTTATAGATAAAGATCTTGTTAAACAAAATAGAATCAAATCAAGAACTAAAATGATGTATGGAGAATCATTAACTTACAGGTTTATGTGTCGATTCTTTTCAGGTTTTTTTTACAAAATGAAATCTTTAGAAAATATTCAGTACATTTGGAGAGTTGAACCAAAAACTAAATTATTTTGTGATGTCAATTATGATGTTTTCAGATTCATGCAAACGAATGATAAACAATATGGTTTCACTGTATCATTAAGAGAATTTCCTTCAACTATCCCAACGTTATGGGAAAAAGTTCAAAAATTTGTTGAACTATATCCAGGTTATATAAATGATGATAATTTATTAGGCTTTATAAGTGAAGATGGTGGTGAACATTATAGTTTATGTCATTTTTGGTCAAATTTTGAAATTGTTAATTTGGATTTCTATAGAAGTGAAGCATATAATGCATTTTTCAATTATTTGGATCTATCAAAGGGGTTTTTCTATGAAAGATGGGGTGATGCTCCAGTTCATTCAATTGCATTATCGTTATTTTTAAATAAAAGTCAAATTCATTTCTTTAACGATATTGGATATTTTCACTCTCCAATGACAAATTGCCCCATTGATAATGAAATATGGGAAAAGAATAACTGTGCTTGTGATCAATTAACTGATGTGACGTTTAGAGATTATACATGCACTAAGATTTTTTATGATTTAACAGGTTTGGAAAAACCAGAAGGTTGGGAAAATCATACTGGATTTGGTCAATATTTCGAATGATTTTATGAGAAGTTACGTGGATATAGTGGACTAATTTAAATATATATATGAATAACAGGCTGAATGGTGATTAATGTCATAAACCGTTACTAACTGTGTAGTGTAGTTTATTAATTATTGGGCACATAATCAATGTTCCCAAAAGGGAAAATATAATCTAGACTTCACATAATTCGTACATTTCAAACAATTGATGATTAAAAGACAAGAAACGAGATGTAGTCATCTACTGAACCGTCAAAGAGACCAGAAGAGTCTTCAATACATCAATAATGGTTTCAAATAACCTCATTAAAGGCCTATTGAAACAATTTTCAGTATCAGTCCCAATGCAGTCAGTAATAAGAAACATGAAGAAATAAAAAATTGGTTAGCAGTCCGCCCAACTGAGTCTAAAAACACGAGTAAGAGTCTTAAGACTCAACACTTTAGATTCAATACTGAACACACTAAACAGTTGCCGTATTTCTGACAGGCCAATCAATTATATACAGTAGAGCCTTGAAGCCCTTTAAGATGTATAAAATGTATGACTCATCAATCGGCATTTTCTCAAAAATAATCGTTGTTAGTTTCTTCATACTCTTGCTGTGTGGTGCGTACCGTGTGTGACTCAGTGGATGGAAATCTTTACTGTTGTAGCTTTGTTATCTCTGTCAAAAATATATAAAATTTTGTTGATTTTTCACCTTCTTCCCCTTTTCAATTAACCCATAATTAATATATTTATTGAATATAATACTCAATTTCACACAATGTCAAAAGGTAAAGTCTGTCTTGCATACTCTGGTGGTTTAGATACCTCCGTCATCTTAGCCTGGCTATTAGAAGAAGGATATGAAGTCATTGCATTCATGGCTAATATTGGTCAAGAAGAAGATTTTGAAGAAGCTAGGGAAAAAGCTTTAAAAATTGGTGCTTCTAAATACGTTTTAGTCGATGTCAGAAAAGAATTCGTTGAAGATGTCTGTTATCCTGCAATCCAATCAAATGCTATCTATGAAAACGTTTATTTATTAGGTACTTCATTAGCTAGACCAGTTATTGCTCAAGCTCAAATCAAAGTCGCTGAAGAAGAAGGTTGTTTCGCTGTCTCTCATGGCTGTACCGGTAAGGGTAACGATCAAGTCAGATTTGAATTGTCATTCTATGCTTTAAAACCAGATGTTACTGTCATTGCACCATGGAGAGACCCTGTTTTCTTTGAAAGATTTGCAGGTAGAAAAGATTTATTAGACTATGCTGCTGAAAAGGGAATTCCAGTTGCTCAAACCAAGGCTAAACCATGGTCAACTGATGAAAACTTGGCTCATATTTCATTCGAAGCTGGTATTTTAGAAAACCCTGATACTACTCCACCAAAAGATATGTGGAAATTAACTGTTGATCCATTAGATGCTCCAGATACTCCTGAAGATTTCACTGTCTTCTTTGAAAAAGGTAAACCAGTTAAATTAGTCTACACCGAAGAAGGTAAAACTCAAGAAGTTTCAGAACCTGTCGAATTATTCTTAACTGCTAATAAATTAGCAAGAAGAAATGGTGTTGGTAGAATTGATATCGTTGAGAATAGATTCATTGGTATTAAATCAAGAGGCTGTTATGAAACCCCAGGTTTAACTTTATTAAGATCAACTCATATTGATTTAGAAGGTTTAACTTTAGATAGAGAAGTTAGAGCCATTAGAGATACTTTTGTCACTCCAACTTTTTCTAAAATCTTATATAATGGTTTATATTTCACTCCAGAAGGTGAATATTCAAGATCTATGATTCAACCATCTCAAAACACCGTTAATGGTCAAGTTAGAGGTAGATTGTACAAAGGTTCTTTATCAATCTTAGGTAGATCATCAGAAACTGAAAAATTATATGATGAAACTGAATCTTCAATGGATGAATTAACTGGATTTTCTCCAGAAGATACTACCGGTTTCATTGCTGTTCAAGCCATTAGAATTAAGAAATATGGTGAAGCTAAAAGAGAAAAAGGTGAAAAAATTACTTTATAAATGTATATATAACTGAATAGAATTACGATTGCTTAATTACTTCATTTTGTACACTTCGAAAATATTGCTTTATTATAATTATCATTAAACTCATATACAAATTATAAAGAAAAAGTCATTATAAGAAATATTCACTTCTTTGAGTCTTTTGTGGAGCATATTTTTCAGTATCATCAGGAACAGCACTAAATATCTTGAATTTAGGAACTAAATCGTCATCAATTTTCATAACACTTGCAACATTACCACATCTATAACAATAATTTGGGGCACTCCAAACAGTAACGACATCTTTATCTTTAAAATGGTATTTAAAACCTTCCATCACCAATTGATGAGCTCTTGCAATTAATTGTAAATTATTAACATGATTGAATTCACGAGCAACTCTACTACCAAATAACCAACCTGCACCTCTTGGACTAACTTGCCATGTATCGACTTCATCAGGGTCAGACCAAACTAAATCACAAAATCCACCTTCATGAGGAACTTCTTGAGCTCTTGATAATACTCTAATTTGATCCAACATTCTAATTTCCGGGGAAAGACCACCATGAACACAAAGAATCTTACCATCAATTATAGCAGCTAGTGTTAAGAAATCAAATACTTGACAACAATATTTCCAAACAGTTGTGGATCCATATTTTGTTAAACATTCTTCATAAAATCCATAAACCTGAGTAATTTGCCTAGATTCATGGTTTCCTCTAACTAATGTTAATCTTGAAGGATATTTAACTTTCAGACACATCAATAACGTAAATGTTTCTAAACTGAAATATCCACGATCAACATAATCACCTAGAAATATATAATTTACATTATCTGGTAATCCACCACTTGTTGTAAATAATTGTAATAAATCATGGAATTGACCATGGATATCACCACACACGGTGACTGGACTCTGTACTGGTTGAATGTTGGACTCTTCCATCAATAGCTCTTTAACCATTTCACATAGTTGCTTCATGTCGTTTTCTGGTAATGATTGACATTTTTTAACTTGTTCAAGCCATAAATCTGGTCCTCTTTCGGTCATTATTTATATAATTGTCTCTCTTTCTCTCTTTTTTATTCTCAAAGTATGCAGGGAGGGGAGCTTATGTGTTGTATGAATATGAATCTGAGTATTTTTGGAATGCGTAAATTGCCTTTATATTAAGATAAATTTTTTTTGTACTCAACTATGTGGAATTTATCAACGAAATTTCCACTTTTTTTCATTTGGGCAAAAAAAGATGAAATTCTGATTACGTAAGACAAAATTCGCGAGTTCGCTTACATAATCATTATAAGTATAAAGTGGTACAGTAATAACTATAGGTACAGTCTATATATCATGCTCTATACTGTTTCTCTCTATAAATTACTCACAGATCCATCCACTTCTCATCATAAGACAACCCAAATTTTTCAATATAAACTTCAAAAACATCAGGAAATGGATTTTTCTTACTCAGTATCAAGATTTGAATCTTGGATAATATATTACCTTTCATTAAATCATTTTCAATTAATGAGATGCATAGATTTTCAATAAAGAATTGTTGCACCTCAGGGTCCGATTCAGGGATTGGAAATTTATATATGTGATGATTTCCAAATGTTTGATCTTGAATTTGATTTGAGCCTATTGACTTCATTAAGATGGTATGGATTGTAGAATATGGTAATTTGAAGACGTTTGTATCATTTGGATGTATAAGTTGATTAATATTAAGGATACTTTGCAGTAAGTTTCTGAAGATTAAGACTTTTGAGTTAGTTGTTATTAAAATTAATAAATTATGAGATTTGAAATAATCTTGAAATTGGCTGATAATGATTTGAAATTGCAGATAATTCCCATTTATGAAATGTTTGATTAATGGAATATATATTGTTTTGAACTCTTCATGTTGATTGATTATGAATTTTGATGGGATTTTACCAATTAATAAACTTATGGGAATCAAAAATCTCAATGTTTTAATTCTATTATTCTCATCTAATTTGTTTAAATTGTTGAAAACCCAGTTCAAATGGATATAACTTTTGATTAATTTATTTTTAATTAAATAAAATTTCCCAAGATTGAAACGATATTCACATTGTTGAAATTTAGTAAAATTATTGAAATTCAAATTTAATAAATTCATATTCGTAAAGATATTCGCACATAATAATGGGTTATCAATGATGAAATAGATTTTATTTAATTTATTCACAATGAAAAGTATCAGCTCTTTCTTTGGACTCATTCCTTTTAAACTTCTTAAATGATTGAATAATTTAGATAGACAAGTTGATAAAAAAATCAATCTTTTGAATTTTTTACCCTTGTTCACATTAAGGATCAAATCCAACCTTTTCATAATTGGGAAAGTGTATTGCAGTGACAATTCCATTAATTTAACAACATGATTACCATATGTTCCATTCATTAAACAACTTGTTAAATCATTAAAATATAACAAGATCAAATCATTTGATTTTAAAATTGACTGAGGTTCAACATCTCGACAGAATTTCAAGTATGATTCCAGCAATGAGCTGAAAGAGTTGAAATTACCATCGTATAGATTCTCACTCTGTACCAGGTTTTCAATTTGTTCATCTGTTTGTTGTTGCAATGATTGTTTTAATGATGAGATTATATTGCATGATTCTGGAGATGAGAGATCAATTGAGAGGAGTTGAGCTAGTTGTAGTGATGTTTGATTGTTGGGCGTCGTGGTGCATTGATGGAGTGACTGAAAGAATGACGTGATGTTCATTTTGAATCAAAAGACGCACTGTTTGTTTACTGTTATTTCTCTGCTATATAATGATTTTTTTTCTCGACAATAAAAAACATTCAGGTTATAAAAAGAATCAAGTACTCATACTTCATACACTAATAAAGATGGACATCTCTACCAGAAGGGTACCGTCAGCAAGGCCTCAGATGACGAAAGAGGAAACTCTTAGAATGATCGAACAACGAACAGCAAAACAGACCACAAATAATATTCAATCAGACATCACAAAGACTAAAAAGAGAAGGGCAAGAAGATCAAAAAGACCAACAACTGAAGGTTTCAAACTCTGTGTGAGACTGTTGCCTCCTGAAGTCAATGAAACTGAGCTCTGGACGAAACTAGGCGTGTTAAACCCCAAAACTAGTCAATTTATAGTGGATAAATATTTTATCCAGGGTAAATATAGGAAAGTGCCTTCAAAATTGCCAGTTTATTCAAGATGTTATATATTGTTTAAGAATGTTGAGAGTTTGGTCAGGTTCATTGATGCTAATAAAGGTGTTGTTCTAGAAGATGAGAAAGAATCGATGGTTCCTGTTTTCAATCGATGTTTTTATGGGAAGATGCCAGATATGAGTGTTTTCAAACCAGATGGTGATGTAAATGAAGGCGACGATAAAGGGAAGAAGAGTGCATTTAATGAACTTGCGGTATATCAGCTGTTTTTGAAGTTTCATAACGGCGAGATTGAACGTCCTAAATCCTTTTTGAGTAAAGGTGAGAAGAAGATTGATGAAGATGAAGATGCGGTTGAAGTTGTTGTTAAAGATGACAACAAGAAGAGAAAGAGATCAAGAAAGAAGAAGGATGAAAGTGAAAAGAAAGACCTTAAAAAGGATGCGAAAAAAGATGTGAAGAAAGATATTACTGTTAAAAAAGATGCTAATAAAGACGTAAAAAACGAGAAGAAAGACACTAAAAAGAAGAAATCAAAGAAAGATGATAAAGAAGTGAATATTGACATGAAAAAAGACTCTAAATCACCAAGTGCAGCACTATCAAATTCACAAAAGACTAATAAAAAAGAATCAACTAAAAAAGAAGTAAAGAAAGATGAAAAGAAAGAAGCAAAGAAAATTCTTAAGAAGGAGTCACAATCATCATCATCATCATTAACAGAAACAAAACAAAAGGCAAAAAAAATTCTTAAAAGAGAAGCTAATACGAATACAAATGAAGAACCGAAACAAAAGCCCAAAATCACGATAATGAAACGTCCAGTAAGTTAAATTGACTCAACTGGATATAAAATACATAGGAGACTTGATATAAAGATTTACAAACTGTAGAATATGTAGTAGATGGATGGAATGATGGAATCAAGTTTACATTGTGGTAAAGTAACGAAGAAACAATTGTTTATATTAAAAATAGGACAAAATAATAAAAAGACACAGTAGAATACATATGGAATGGCATAGCAGGGAAGCAAGATTAATCAGCAATTGACCATCAATTAAAAAATAGCATCTAAAGTACAACAAATACATAAAGCAGCCAAACAAGCCATACAACACCCTGCAGCACCATCATCATTCCTTTGTGGCTGCTGTTGGATATAAACAGGTTGCTGTTGTTGGTAATACCCTTGTTGTGGAGGCGGGCCCTGTTGGTAATACCCTTGTTGTTGTGGAGGGCCTTGTTGGTAATAACCTTGTTGTGGTCCCTGGTTATAGGATGGTTGTGGGGGACGATCATAGTCGTTGAAGCCTCTTGTGGAGTTATCCTGTTGGAAGCTAGGCGGTGGGCCTTGAGGAGCGGAGTATGTTTGTTTGGTGTCGTTGTAGTATTCGTTGGCAGACATTTTTTTTTTTGATTTGAGAAGCCAGTGGTCTATTTAAAGAAGTAAAACTTTTGTTGTTCTTTTTCTTTTGTTTATAGAAAATTCGGTCACGTGAATCTGCAAAGATAAAGATGGAGGATAGTGATAGTGATAATAGCACTTTCTAACAGAAAAGACTTATCGATTACAGAGTCGAATAATATTCTTTATTCTTTATATTAAATGACGTATGAAGTTAGAATAATCTTTCTTCTGATGAGTGATAGTCTTACATTTACAGAGCACTATGGGTTCGACTTTCGTTGTGGCTCTCTCTCTCTCTCTCTTCTCTTCTCTATGTAAAGATAACATCCGTACATCATTTAGCTCGGGTGATTTCAGCTATAAATAAATAATAATAATAATAATAATAATTATACCTCGGTACTTGAACTTGAACTCTTTTCGCATCTTTAATTTCTTTTGCAACCGCGACTTCTCCTATTTATAAAAATCATTTCTTTCACATAAACACATAAACAGGAAAACACATTCAAGCTCACACATCATGAGAAAAGAACTCCAGTGGCTGATATGGGGCCATCTTTTCATTGTTGCCTTTCTAGTATACGCTACCTCTGACCTGATCTCCCTGCTTAACGACGACTCATTCGCAGATCAAATTCTCGACTCAGATTTAAATCCAACTGAAGACTCCATCAAGAAACCTGAACTAATCCCAAGAATCATCCATCAAACTTATAAAACTAATAACATCCCTACCAAATGGCTTCCTTCTCAACGCCAGTGCCAGCAGCTTAACCCAGATTATCAGTATATCTTATGGACAGATGAGATGTCACGAAATTTTATCGAGGCTGAGTTTCCATGGTTCTTAGAAACTTTTGATAACTATAAATATAACATTGAAAGAGCTGATGTGATCAGATATTTTGTACTTAGTCACTATGGTGGGATCTATATCGATCTAGACGTTGCTTGTATTAGACCATTAGATCCTTTGTTAACTGTGCCTGCATTTGCAAGAAAAACATTACCAACAGGGGTTTCAAATGATGTGATGGGCTCGATTCCACAACATCCATTCTTCTTGAAAGTTATTGATAATCTACAAAAATATGATTTCAATTACTTGATACCCTATATCACTATAATGTACTCCACTGGTCCATTATTTTTATCTGTTATTTGGAAAAGATATAGAAGATGGACAACATTACCAGAAATTGCAAAGATCAAAATAATGTTTCCTGAAGATTACAAAAAACATACAAAATCATTCTTTGCTATCTTAGAAGGTTCATCATGGCATTTAGGTGATGCTAAAATCATCAAGAGTTTAGGTGATCATATTGCACTCGCTGTCTTATGCGGATTTCTCATCGCGTTTGTGCTGCTTTATGGTGAATATAGATTATATCTATGGTTGATCAATAGAAGCAATATGAATGGGTATAATGATTCAAGTGTTGAAAGTAATGCTGAGAAACGGAGTGGAGTGGTTCATGGGTTGATCAATAAAATTTTCAAGAAATCGATTAAAAGAAATAGAAAGAACTCAAATCTAGGAATCTATGAAATGATTCTGGATCGTTCTTTAAAGGAAAGTCGTGTTTGATCAATGAATGTTCATCTGTCATAATTAATTCAATAAATCTCAATAATAATGTACTATACTCGAAATAATCACTCTTATAGTGTTTTTTTTTAATGCACAATGATACCAATACCATAATAAACATATTATAATGTAATACACTTTTACACTTTACGACCAATACTAAATAAAAGTTGATAAAAATAATAATAATATACACCAAAAAATAAAATAATAATATACAAAAAATAAGATATAATAACAAAAAATACCAATAGAACAATATAATTTTGATAATAACAAAAAAGAAAAAACACACGAGTCCGTTAATACAATCAAGCAATGACGGCAGTACCACCAGTGATAGCGGCCCATTCAGAGACTAATTCAGCAGATATCCCACTTGAGAAATCAAAATCATCACTAACTTTAACAATTTGAATACTCTTATCATCTTTGAAAACAACAGCACCTTTAAATGAACCAGTGACTGGTCTCTTGAAATAATCTTGAGAACCACCACCACCTCTTTGTGTACCGTCATTACCTTGACCATCATGTAAATGTGAAATTAATCTATCATCACCTTTAGCTAAAATTTCAAATAAATCTAATTCACCACAACCAGTTGACCAACATGAACAGGATGAATCACCATATTGTAAAGTTCTTGGGATTTTAGCATTCAATAGCCAAATAGCAGGCATATCTGGATTTGAAGCAGATCCTGGATTTGCATCAGTAGGCATTTGAAATTCAAAAACCATTATCTTAGATGATCCCCCAAACCCATGATATGCTGGAATATCTGATCTATAATAACCACATGATGTACCTTGACTTGAGGAACTTGAACATGATTCACCAGTAAAGATCATGAATTCTTTATCTGATCCAATGGTAACATCACCTAAAACTTGAGAAGTTGATGCTGATGATAAACCATCTGATCCACAATATGATAATGAATTACCAAAACATCCAGACCATGTACCAGATCCTGAAACACCTCCCAATGTGTTCAAGAAAACAACATTGTCAGCAGTTCCTGGTTTATAATAAGAGGTTCTTGACCATGCTGAATTAGGACTGGAAGTTGAAGTTGGTTGAACTGCTGCTGCTGATGATGATGTTGATGATGATGATGATGATGTAGCAATTTTGTTGGAAGATGGTGTGGTTGAGGTGGTTTGAACGGTGTTTGAAGTGGCTTTAGCAGTGTTTGAAGTTAAAACAGTAGTTGAACCAACCATGTCAGTACCAACTAAATTTGGAGTTGAAGTAGTACCAACAACTGTTTCACCTTTACCGTTAACAAAGATAGTTTGGGTGATTTGAACGACTTCAGTAGCTGGTTCTCTTTTATGTTGATGATGAATATGTCTAACTGTTTTACACTCAGCATCTCTTTTTTTTAAACCATTAGAACTTGGATAATAAGCTGCAAATTGTTTTAATTTTAAAGGACCTCTGAAATGGATTGATAATTCTTCATTTAAAGGAGCATTTGAACCTGTAAAAGAAACCTCTTGTTGTGTACATTGACAAGTGGTTTCATCCATGTTAGTGACATCTTTATATGAACCTGAATAACCAACATTAGAGTATAAAACAGCTTCAACTTCATTACAGAAGTAGTTACCACCTTCATATGAACAACCAGCAGAGACTTGTTGAGTTAAGACGCTTAAAATTGAAGCTAAGATAGGGATTGAAAATCTCATTGTTTGAATTTGATTTTAAAAGACGGGATCAATATTTTGATATTTGTTTATAAATTAGTGGAATGTAAACAATGATATAAATGAATGACTTCTTCGACTGATTTAATTTGCTTTCTTTAATCTGATAAAGGAATGACTTAGTTATATATATATGAATGAGTGTATAAAATAACTATGAGTTAAAGAAAGGGTGTTAAATATTGATGAGATGAAATTAAAAATTTATTATTAGTACAATTGAAAACTCCTGTCTATAGAAGGGTAAAAAAAAAAAAACAGCGTTTCACTTTTGTTTTATAATTCTGAAAGGGTGGATATTTTTCTAACCTTAACAACGAAATCCTCAAATGTTGCGCCAACCATGTCCGCCTTCCAAATATATATGTGTATATGCATACTAAATAGCATATCAATACATCTGGTTGCATGATAGCGCATAATAGCCAGCACTTTTATCAACAAATAAAACCGAATTCAACTCAAATGTCTCAATGGGGAAAGTGTTTTTCATATAAACCGCGTAATTTAAGATTAAAAAATTAATTGGCTCATGACATTGGTTGTTGTAGAGATTAAAATTTATGTGAGAATCAAGATAAATAATGAACGACTTCCAACTCGCGCGAGCTTGAGTCGTTGAGTAGTGACTCGTGATTCGTGACTGTACCTGCTGTAGATTGGGATCGAGTCGTACCTTATGTACTATAATATATATACAGACCTCTCGATCCTAATTTCTAGGGCTCTATATCTCTCCATGTGCTTTCTTTTAGAAAAAAATACGAATTTAAGAATCTGATGACAACTTTCAAGCTAAGATTCAGTTTTCAAATGTACCTCACAATTAACAAAAGAAGCCGAAGCGGAACTACAGTATTACCTTGTTACAATACTCTGTCTTCATTTGACTACATAGTAGATATATAAAAAGTTGTTTTTCTTATAACTAGTTCTGCCGGAGTCTGTGATAATTAGAATCATAGTTTGGTTTTGATTATTTAAACCAGTCTTTCACATCAGCCAGCCAAGTTTCGTGTGAGCTTGCAAATTGATCATATATCACACACATATTTTACCGTTCTTAGTTTGCTATGTCTTATTAGCAATCCTGTTTTTCTTTTTTTGAATTCAAGTCATCATTTACATTGGAATTCTTGATTATACTAAGACTTTGATTTTTTATGCTTTTTGTGGATTCTAATTCGTTATTCGATTGAATACAGAGTATAGGACCTAGATATATAAACTCTGTACGGTATTATAGGGATGTTAGGAACATCGTGACCGATGTAATTGTTGCTTCTCGTATTAACTATTGAAGCCTTATGCCTCTAAATTGCTTGTTGAATAGTGTTATAATTTGAAACAATTTTACAGAGTTAATCATATTATACTCCTGGCTCATGGGCCTTAGCCTTTCCCTGGTCTCTATAGTGCTGACTTTTATTTCATACCATTTTATATATTCTATAAAAATATTTTGGTCGAATTTACTATTTGTTTGTTAAATTAGGAGACATATTATTTAAACGCTATTGGTATTAAGTTGTTATAACGTCTGAATTACTCGTTACAATTTAACATCTATATAAGTAGTAGTAACAATAATAAAATACTTCAACTTATATCGAAGATCAACGATACGAATGATGTATGTTGTAACGGTTATGTCTATTTGTTTTGATAAGATCTTCTGCATTCTTTCATGACACGACATAAACTTTATTAACCAATGATCTCTAAATTTTTGATGGCAAGCTTCATGAACTATGGTCGTTGTTATTTTTATGGCCTAGACTCTGTACTATAGTCATGTAAGTTGTAACCATGGGTTAAGTTTTTCCAGTTACTCGATATATGAGTACACTTCTGTCAACAAATCTTCTAGAGTAGCTAACAACGTAACTAGGAATTATTAGCCGGGACATAGGGCATTGAATAATTTATCAGAATCTAGAACTACTAAGGTCTCATTTCAAAGCGTATCGCAGAATTATACCGTATAATCTATTCTTAGAAGTAATTATCTGAATTGCAGTAAATATAGTTGAAATTGGTTATAATTCCGTTAGTTTAAGTTGATTAAATCTAATTGTATAATTATAGGGTTTCAGTTAATCAATTTAGGGTAGATATACGTTCACTTCAGGATCGATATATACATTAATGACTTAAAATCCAAGACTAATAATTTATATAAATTGGATACATATTTCAGGTGTTTATCTTGTTCGTTTTAACTGACTAGATCAAATAAAGTTTTAATAATATAAATCAGGCAATTAATCATATACAACAAAAGCTATTAGAAGATACAATATGAATTATCATTAATCTCTCTAAACTAAATAGATTTCAACAACTCATCGCATATTAACCTAAGCTATAACATTACAATTATAGTTGAAGATGTTAATCTAGATCTTAAAGTCTTGACAAATTTTAGAAATCATACATCACCTATTGAGTTAACTTCGTGGTATTTGAATGGTCTTCAATCATTGATCAATATACATATATGTTTCTTGAAGCATGGAGAATCATTTGTTACTTGTTGTTTTTTGAGGTTTGATTCATTATAATTTCAAATCCCGGAAATGTTACAGATTTCAGAATACAGATAACGGTCTCGAATTAATTTGATGGGTACGTTGCAATTTTAACATAAGAATTTAATGATGAGCGTCAACCTCTGAGCGTCTGAGAAGTATATAAATTATATAGATTTATTAAACCAGTCTTCTGAATGTCTTTGTGACCAATAGTATGAAATCTAATGGATATAGCGTCAAGTGAGAAGTGCAGAACAAAAGAAGAATGAATTCTGATAGATATATGTGATTCCTTTTCAGGACCATTTCCCAATTTTTTTTCTCTTTCTTAAAGCTTTATAGGCCATTTTCTAATATTCGAATTTCGAACGTTTAAAACGGCTTTCAATCATCAACAATTGACATTGTAACTTTTTCATGCATATAATACTCAAAATTATGCATGATATCAGTTTTGATATTTGCGGAGTGCCCCAACTAGAAGAAACGTTAATATATTACAATATGATCGATTCTGTGTAATTACTTTTTTGTTGAGAAGTTGTACTATGTACATGTTTATCGGGGTTGGCTGGATTAAGAAATTTTCATTGAATGTGTTTGTGTCTGGACTCTGTATCATAATGATAGTTAATAAGCTAAATAGCATAACTCAGATTACAATAGTATTCTCTTGCGTGTAGTTTTACTGTGCAATTTGGCCTAAATTATAAATCATATATGGAAGATTAGAACTTCACTATAATCAACGATGTCATTCATATAAAAAATTTAAACTTTGGGATACGATTCGTAAAATCGTATTATGTCAATTACAGTTTACGACGTTTGTATCATAAGCCATATCAATAATTGATATATATTTTAGAGCAAAGATATAGAATTGTATAAAAAACACCAACGTGAATATTGATCAACAGGAAAACAGATTCTGTTCGAACCAATAACAACGGCTCTCCTTCAATAAATGTTTGCTTGATATTTTTAAGAGAATTCAGATTTTTACCAACAACAATATTTGGATTACCTGTGTTTTTGCTTTATCTCTTAGCTTTGATATATATATATACTTTTGAACAAGTTTCAGGAAGTTATGGAATAAAAATATTACTAAGAAATGCATCGATGCCCAATAAAGTCCAAACAGGCCATCTACATTCTTCATGCTAAAGGCGGGACCAAATAGTGACATGTGGTAAATATGGTAAAGGAAATAAATTAGATGGTAGCACCACCAGTTGCGAAAAGAGGAGATTTCATAAATCTGGTTTACGTTTTGAAACACGAAGACCAGCAACATTTGTGACTGAAGCTGTTGTAATTCGTGAAATTATGAATATCTACATAGAAACAACATAGCTTTATTTTCTACCAGTTGTTAAATGTCCTAACAATGGTGAGAATAGTAATGAAACAAGACCATAAGCAACCACTAATAAAGCTAATGTCTCTTCTATGAGTGACTCTGCTAAAGGAAAATATATAACTGATGAGATATAAACAAAACAAGTCAATAAACTGATAATTATTTTACTTAAAACTTGTACAGAGATTGGCCAATTATGTGAATTTTCAATATCTTTTCCATTCTCAATTCAACAACTACTGAATTAGTTGTACGCCAACAATTTCCGTATCCAAACTATTTAAATATTGAAAAATACTTCGAATCTATATATTGTACTCTCATGTTTGAAAAATCTATCATTTGCAAATTTCGAAAGTAAGATCGCTGTTAAATTTCCTCTAAACAAAATATCAAAAATAGATACCATTCTGAATGATTTTTGATATTTGTTATGTAACAACTGAAATTTTCCATAATTACCATCACCTAGTTAGTTATTTTACATTGTAGATTTATGATGCGTTTTATAGAAAACAGTGTTAAACATCGAGTCATAAAATTTAGGTTGAGCTGAAGATGATTAATCATTTGAGCAGTCATAAGTACAAAACCAGTCAAGTATTATGATTCAATAAATTACTATTTTCATGATTTGATCAATATGAGAAAATCTATTAGTGAATTATCATACAAAATCAATATTCACGTATTTCTTATTTTTGTCTCAATTCAGCGACGAGTGCATTGTGTGTACAGTACAATATAATAATATTTACAACCTAGCTAATGGCCAACTCCTTCGTAATAATGTTATTCTGCACTGAAATGATCTATGATGTAGGTAAACTTTTCAAGAAATAAAGTAGGTATCATGAAATGCTAAAATTTATGACTGTGTTAGTTCAATTTCAGTCAATTCCTTGTTCTCTTCTGAGCCCTCTAAAATGGCCATTTGAAAACTTGAAGTAAGACCTCTATTAAAGCTTTTGTCGCTCTTTCTGTTCTTATTTGGATTATTACTGGACATAGAGGACCACAGCTTGGAAAATAAGATTGATAGTTAACTCTTTTTATATTTTTTGGATAATGCTTTTTTTTTCTCTTAGATAATTATATTGTTCATTGAAGTAGTCTATACAATCTTATACTCCATCTCTTTCTGGCTTCTATTTGATACACCGTCTTCACTGATGTTTCCTTATAGCATTTTTTTCCAGGCATGATTAGTCATGCAAGTTAGCACCGGTTCAGTCTTGCCAATGTTGGCCTGTTCGACTATGTTTCGTAAACCACGTAGCTATTGCCTAAGTACTCTTTCTGGTTCGATCATCTGTTCAAATGATCCACCTTACAACTTTAAAAGTATCACGTGACTACATCTTTACACAGTCAGGATAACAGTGATTTTAACACACCATATAAGGCTAGCGCCTTGGCGCAGTGGAAGCGCGCAGGGCTCATAACCCTGATGTCCCTGGATCGAAACCAGGAGGCGCTATTTTTTTTCCTGGCTTTTAAATTGTGTATTTTTTTATTTAGTTTCGAAGCAAGAGTATTCAACTTTAATAACAGGATACTCTATTCCAATCGTCATTGAAGAAGTCCAATTGATCTTAATTCGTCTTTTGATAAGGAGATAATTCTTGATAAAATAAATTTTTGGGTCGAGATTGGTGGATTCGAGATTGAAAAATTCACTTTGACACGTATTTTTATTTTAGATTGTAGAATCTTTCGGTTTAATCACAATAGAAAAGCTCTAATATCACCCAGAATGGTACGTTTCATTATCTCTCTTTATGAAACATTTGGTAATGTGAAAAACATAACACTTGGCTCAAAGTGTCTTCTGTTCTTCAAATTTACTGGGTTATTTTCAGTTTTGCAAAAACTAACAAATGATATTTAGGCTATCCAAACTCCAAAACAACGTGCTGCCAACGAAAAATACTACAAAAAACACCAAAATGCTCATGGTAAAGCAAAAGTTGAAGCTAAAAGTGTATCCCCAGTCTCAAAAACCTGGATTTGCAAGTATTCTTTTTTGATACTGTTTTCTGAGATCTATTATACTAACTGAATTCTATTACAGATGTTTTTGGATTCTTAATTGCTGGTGGTGCCCTTCTAGAAGTCTTACGTATCTTCTTTTAGCAAGACTTCTCATCCACTTCATTACAGTCCTCGGGTCTTGATTTAATGTAATACAAAGAAAGAAAAACAATACAAAACGGCATAAAAAGACACATAATAGACAAAATAAAAGATCCTGTGGCTTATCATATGCAAATTTCAATACTTAAGGGCTTAATGCTCCATTTAATTAAAATTGTTCATGTTTCCTGCTAAACTCGTAGTCTATTATTGTGTGTCCCGTAACGGAAAATGGAGTAACTAAAAAATCAATCAGGAGAAGTTTGGAGAAACAATCAACTTTATCAAACCCCCAGTAATGTGGAAACGAACTATCAAACAAGCCAGATTCTACTCATCAGACGCTTTTAAAAGCGACATCAACATCACGCGTAACGGAGAGGTCAAATTCGCGGTTGGTAATGGAGGCCGTTCCTCAAGAAGTGGTTACATCGCTACTGTATTTGGTGCTACTGGTTTCTTAGGTCGTTATTTAACAACTAGACTCGCCAAACATGGGACTGTCACTGTGGCCCCATGGAGAGATGACATGAAGAAACGTTTGTTGAAAGTTGCAGGTGATTTAGGCGTTGTTAACTTTGTTGAATTTGATTTAAGAAACATCCAATCCATAAATGAAGCTCTTCAACATTCAGATATTGTCTATAATCTAATTGGTGCTGACTACAACACAAAGAACTTTTCAATGGCAGATGTTAATATTGAAGCTTCGAAAAGAATTGCTAGAGCTGCGCTAGATAACGGTGTTCCTAGACTTGTCCATGTTAGCTCTTACAATGCTAATCCAGATTCAACTTCTGTATTTTATGCTACAAAGGCACTTGGAGAACAGGCAGTGAAAGAAATATATCCGGATGTCACCATTGTCAGACCGAGTATCATTTATGGGGCAGAGGATAATTTTTTAAATGAACTTGGTGACAACTTAAGATTTCTAACTGTTAATCATATGAGAGAAACTGTTTATCCAACTCATGTCATTGATGTCACTACGGCTTTAGAAAGAATCGGATTCGATGACTCTACTTCTGGACAATTATATGAACTAGCAGGACCTGAATCCTTTTCAATTCATGAAATTAGAGATTTGATTCATTTAGTAACAAAACTTCAATATACTAACTTGAACGTTCCAAAGAATTTTGCTTTGAAATGGACTGAATTCCTACAAAAGTTCTGGTGGTCAACGATGAATCCTGATCATATTGAACGTCAATTTATTGACCAAATTATCGATCCAAATGCTTTGACTTATAATGATCTGGGAATCATTCCCGGAAGATTACAAGATCATATTTTCCAATATACTAGAAAATTCAGAAGTCAGTTACATGCTCAAGATCTACCTCCAACCTCAAAGGAATTCGAACAAAAGGTAGGGATCTAACTTAATTTCTATCCTGTAGAATTTTAACTTATTTATTTATTTATTTATTTATTTATGTATCAAATACACACTACTCTTTCATATCCACCATAAGTACTGATACTCACACTAATAATTCGTGCCGAAGCGAAAAAAAAAAAGAGATATCCAGATAAAATGTATATGTCTGTCACATACTACAAAATGTCGTTAGAACCACAAACAACCGCAAAAGTACGGATCCATACAACTAAAGGCACGATAGACGTTGAACTATGGGCTAAAGAAACACCAATCACAAGCAGAATTTTTCTTCGAAGTATATTAAATGAAGAGTTTAATGATTGTCAATTTGATAGAATAATACCAAACTTTGTAATTCAACTTGGTGAAAACGATAAAGATACTCTAAAAAATCAACAAGTATTTGAAGATGAGTTCAATTCAAGATTAAAGTTCACTAAACGTGGGTTATTGGGATCTGTGAATTCAAATAGAAGAAATACAAATAATGGGAAGTTCTTCATAACGTTAAAAGACACAAATGAATTAAATAATAGAAACACAATATTTGGAAAAGTGGTAGGAGATGGTATTTTCACTGTTTTGAAAATATCTGAAGGTGAATTGAATGGAGAAGTTCCATTATATCCAGTAAAGATAATAAAAAGTGAAATTTTGATACCATATTTTGATGATTTAGTCAAAACTGAAAAGGGAACTGAAAAAATCGACATTAAACAAATCGCTCCAAAGAAGAAGAAGAAACAAAAGGTGAAACTAAGTCTGGGTGATGCTGAAGAAGAAGAAGATGAAGATGATGTCGATATTCCTTTTATCAAAATGAAAAGTGCTCATGAGTTACATCAGAATTGTAACAAAGAAAAGAAAAAAAATGTTAATATTATCACATCAAAAACTAATAATGGTGAAGGAACTCCAAAACAAGATCAAATAAAATCTAAACCTGAAGAAAAAATAAATGAATCTGCTAAAGAACAAACAGAAATGGCTGAAAAACCAAAAGTTTCTACAAAAAATTTAGATGATTATGATGAAAATTTCGATAATTTAGATTCTGAATCTGATGATGATATTGATATTTTCAATCACCAATTAAACTTCTCCAAAAATCCAATAAATTTGAATAATAAACAAGATGATGTTCTTGTTACGTTAGATAATAATAAGAGACCCAATGAAGATGATGATACAAATAATAATACACTACTCAAAAAACCAAAAAGTTAGTACCGTGATGTATTATAAAAATGTATGTAATATATTTATCATACGGTTAGTCTATAACTTGTAGTTGGTTCATTATTAATTAAACTTGTAAGAATTGAATTGAGTCATCTGAATCTGAAACCTCAATTGGCTCAGTTTCTTCATTTTCTTCTTCTCCTCCTCCTTCTTCTTTTTCCTCGTTATTTTCCGTCTCGTCAACTTTTTCTGTTTCCTCTTCTTGTTTTTCTTGTTTTTCTTCCTCTTCTTCGTCATTTTCTTCTTCATCTTCTTTCTCCTCTTCAACATAATCTGATTTTTCTTCATAACTGATTACGCCACTACATCTAGTTTTTTTCATATATGATCCCATGACTTGTCTTCTTCTTAATCTTGTTCTAGTTTGATAATTTTCATAAATTCTTTCAAAAGTAGATAATATTGGTTGAACTTGTTTCAAATAAACCAAAAAGTGTCTAAAATTATTAGATTTATAGCCTTCCAAAACTTCTTCCAAATATTCAATAAATTCTAATAACTCACTAGAATTTGATGCAACTTCATACCATGGATCCAATCTTTTTTCGATTGGAACTTGTTCTCCATTGGCTAAGCTCATTGCGAGATCATTTACGTATAACTTGAATCTTGAAGGCTGTTCAATTGGTAATAGATCATCCACTGATTTTTTAGATAAATCTTTGATATCTTGTTCATTCAACAAATGTCCAATTTTATGACTATACGTTCTGCATAGATAAAATCTACCTGATAAACCACCTTCACCAGCAAAGAAATCAACAGATCTCATGAATGATGGATCATTGATTGGATTCGAAGACGCATCAGCTGTACCATCTTCTTCTGATTTATTCGGTCTTTTCTTATAATTAAATAACTTCAAATTGTTTTTAACAAAATCGATTGATTTTTGACTATCTTTAACAAATCTACCAACATAAAATGTCTCCTTTTCAGGATAACGTTGTCCTGATAAACGTGATTGAATCTCATTTTTGATTATTGTTGATTCATTTAATGCCCAATGGACTAATGATCTTAATAAGATCAATCTATCTTTTGGTTCTAAAGCTGCTAATCCAATATAAGAGAAGTCTTTAATATCTAATGGAGTCTTTTGAAGACTAAAAGATGTATCATATTCAATGACTTCAGGTTCTAATAATTCTGGGTGATTTAGGTCAACTGGATCAAAGTCACTTACTAAAATTGGTTTACTTAAAACTTTTTTATCAAAAACGGATGAATCATCTCTCCATTCTCTTGGAAACCCCCATTTTGGAACTGATGCTTTCAACTCACGGAAAGCTCTTGTCGGTTTTGAGTTAACGTAATGTAAATCTTTGTTTAATGATAATGCTAATAATTGACAAAATAATGAATTCATCAAATCACTTACTTCATCACGAGGTAGATCAATATCTGGGTGATACAATGGTGCAGTTGCAAATCTCTGATTAGCATTTTTAACTGGGTATTTAACACTTGGATCTAATTTCAAGCCAACTTCTATGTCTTGTGGTCCTAGATTGGGTAGATCTATAAAGTTATTCTTGAATTTGTTAACGAATGATAAAATAAATATAATGTCTCTAGCATATGGAGCAGGTTTGACTTCATAGCCTAATGCAACACTATTCAGTTGATGAATTTCTTTATTTTCTGTTGGTGATCTGTAAAGATCATTAAATAATCCTGTTAATGAAGAAGGATTATCTTTTCTTTTCTTGAATGGTTCTAAAAGATCACATACTGCATCAGTAGTTGTTTTCAGCTTTAATTCGACAATTTCTCTCTTAGCAACAGAATCATAATCTTCTAAGTCAAAGTCTGGTTCAGATTCTTGTGATTCTTCAGAATCCTCTAAGATTATTTCTTCCAGTTTCTTATTGTTTTTAACTTCGATGCTAGTTGTTTTTTCATCATCTGAAGACACGTCAATGACAAGTTCTTCTTTCACTGGTTCTGGCTTTTTCTTTTTGAAATTACTGAATTGTAAAGTTTGTTGAAATTTTCTTTTGGTTGGTTCTGATTCTTTCAATCTAGCACTTGATTTTGAAATAGTTTTGTCCTTAGTGCCACCTCTTGATCCAGGCCCATTTAAAGGTAAATTATCAACTCTAAAACGACTAACCATTGCTTTATCTAAATTATAAATAGAACTTGCTTCACTTGATGGAGATTTAATGGTGTTATGTTTTCTTGGCCGACCTAATCTTCCTGAACCTTCAGTTGAAGCAGGATTGACAACAACAAATGATACTTGAGAGCCTGAATCATGTACAAGACGTTGTTTTGGATTTGAAGCTGAAACTGAACTCTGAACTTGATTAGCATCCAAATCAAAAGCCTTCAAAAAATTTATTGATTTACAAGCCTTGGATGGACTTTTTGAAAGTTTATTATTTAATTCATTTGATACTTTTGTTGAATGATCTGTTTCATTTTCATCTAAAGAGTTGAAGTTGATCATACTGGACATATTAGCAACGGCTGCAGCCGCAACTGCAGCTTCTGCTGAAGAGGTTTCTTGTTGGTGATCATCACTAATTGAAGAGAAAGTACTGAATGAACTTGACGGATGTGAGTTTCCAATGAATGATAAATCTGGATTGTTTGAATGAGATGAGTTATTGTACACATGTCTTGAAATTGGGAATTGTGAGTCTATGGAAGAGCCCATTTCTGGGTCTATATTTGGGTCCATTATGATATGGCCTGATTCTGTACCGCTCTATGTTAATTACCACCGTGATTATCAGTAAGCCTTATTCAACACTCACGCTCCATATTAAATCTCCATTGCTTTCTTTGTTTACAAAATTGGATCGTGTCGTGTGGCCCGAACCGAGATCGAGAACCGAGGGTGAATTTTACATCTCGGGAATCGGCCGAGTTAAAACTAAACCGGAACTGAAAAGTCGTCGTCGTTGTTGATTTCAAGTCGCCGCCCCTTTTAAAAAAAACTGAATTTTACAAAATTTTGCCTCCTTTTCTACTTGGAATTATTCTTTGTAATTAAATAAACAAATCAATTCAAAATGGCTGAAGGTAAGTCATGCTCCGTTACACCCCAACAGAGAGAGCTCCCAATTGCCACATACTCCGCATACAACCATTTGTCTGTCATCCTTTCTATCTGTTCAGTCACCGCTGATTCTTATATCTATTTGTTGTTTGTGATCAAGGGGACAACATCTAATCAACCATAAACTAAATGAAATCAATCGTTCAATAGGCAGTCACCTCCACATTGAACTCATGAGACTGGGACTGCTTGTCCATTTTGGATGCTCAACTAATAGTTGATTGTTGTGTTCATTCTGGTTCATTCGATTTCTGTCAAAACAAAATATGAAACGTCCAATTAAGAGTACACCGGCCAATCAAATCGAAATAAACAAATCAGCAAATCATCAGACCACATTCAATCACTGTTTATTCTCTTCTCCCTTATAATTATGTGACTTTGGGTTTATCTTTTTGTTGACTTTACCTTAATGGTGATACCGGTACCTATTCTGGTGTGTTCCGATATTTTTCGATTTCATTTGGCCACGTAAAAAAAAACAAATAAAAATTGATCGGACAACAACAACAAATGAATTTCAATGAACAGCTCAATCAGTCCAATTTAAGAATGATGATATGACATAAATGGCTTGAAAGATATGTGCCAATGGAATCTCTTCATGGAAGTCCTGATGTTCAAAAAAAAAATATATCTGTGAAACTTGTGTACTAACATTTTCAAAATAGAGGAAATTTCTGCCTTAGTTATCGATAACGGTTCTGGTATGTGTAAAGCTGGTTTTGCCGGTGATGACGCTCCACGTGCTGTTTTCCCATCTATTGTTGGTAGACCAAGACATCAAGGTATCATGGTCGGTATGGGTCAAAAAGATTCTTACGTTGGTGATGAAGCCCAATCTAAAAGAGGTATTTTAACTTTAAGATACCCAATTGAACACGGTATTGTTACAAACTGGGATGATATGGAAAAAATCTGGCATCATACCTTCTACAATGAGTTAAGAGTTGCTCCAGAAGAACATGCTGTTTTATTAACTGAAGCTCCAATGAATCCAAAATTAAACAGAGAAAAAATGATTCAAATCTTATTCGAAACTTTCAACGTTCCAGCTTTCTACGTTAACATCCAAGCTGTTTTATCTTTATACTCTTCAGGTAGAACTACTGGTATTGTTTTAGATTCAGGTGATGGTGTTACCCACGTTGTTCCAATTTACACTGGTTTCGCTTTACCTCACGCCATTTTAAGAATTGATTTAGCTGGTAGAGATTTAACTGATTACTTAATGAAAATCCTATCCGAACGTGGTTACTCTTTCTCTACTACTGCAGAAAGAGAAATTGTCCGTGACATTAAAGAAAAATTATCTTATGTTGCTTTAGATTTTGATCAAGAATTACAAACTTCTGCTCAATCTTCTGCTATTGAAAAATCTTATGAATTACCAGATGGTCAAGTTATTACCATTGGTAACGAAAGATTCAGAGCTCCAGAAGCTTTATTCCACCCATCATTGTTAGGTTTAGAAGCTGTTGGTATTGATCAAACTACTTACAACTCTATTATGAAAACCGATGTTGATGTTAGAAAAGAATTATACGGTAACATTGTCTTATCTGGTGGTACTACTATGTTCCCAGGTATTGCTGAACGTATGCAAAAAGAAATTACTGCTTTAGCTCCATCTTCAATGAAAGTTAAAATTATTGCTCCACCTGAAAGAAAATTCTCCGTTTGGATCGGTGGTTCTATTTTGGCTTCATTATCAACTTTCCAACAAATGTGGATCTCAAAACAAGAATACGACGAATCAGGTCCTTCAATTGTTCACCACAAATGTTTCTAAGTTAAAACATTTTTAGAATTAAAACTTATGTTTGTGAATTTTATAAAAAGGAATAAGAATGGTATTCTTGTTGATAATTGACTGTAGTGATACTGTTAAGCTTGTATGCGTATAACTAATTGTTTCTACACTATTTTATAAAGATGTCTGATTCTAGTCTTGGTATGAGCAGTTGGATCAATATTTGATTCAAAATGGATAATGTATAATTCTATTAGCAGCAGAGTAGCAAGTTTACACTACGTTTTGAACACTTTACAAATGTTTTATATGATATCTTTAATATAGTTGCCATTCTCTCGATATACAAAGTGATACTGTTGAGCTAATAATCAATAGTTCTGTTAACAGTTTTTCAAGTTTTCTAATGACTGAGCAGTGATTTCTTGGACTCAAAATTACAACAAGTATCAGTAAATATAGGTAATCTTCAGATGTTCAATATGAAATGATCGAATCAGATCAACTTTGCTTACCACAAACCGTTAACTTTTATCAGATTTTTTTTTGTGAACCAAAAAAAAAACATAATCACTAATAACTAACTTAAGCTATTAGCACCTGCAGTAATCGAAACGTAATTAATTTAAAATATCTCGATCTGAAACATTAATTACTTGCAGTTTTATGAAATTATCCTTCATATTTCTCCATTGGGGTCCATTTTAGGAAATTTATCAAACTGATATATCTGACATAAATTATTTCTAGATTGGGACTGCAATGGGTAATTTATAAAACAGATGTATTTAAATGCATTAGTAGATGTTTCAAATTTTCAAAAATGCATGAAGATGACTATTCATGAAACCTAGTTTCAAGTCAATAGGTTTGGGTATAAAAGAGGTTCAATTTCTCTAAAACTATTAGTATGATATTTATAATTCGTTATCAACAGCTACTCTCATTACTATAACTATAATGCAATCTTTCGCTCAATTATTAGCTATTTTTACTGCCATCTCCACAATTACTGCTTTACCAATAGCAGAAACTGCTTCTACTGTTGAAGAATCAACTACTTCAACTTCAACTTCAAGTATTCCTTCATCAACTACTGATCTTTCAGTTGCAAATTATGACTTGCCATTCTCTGATGATGTTCTTTTAGCTAAATATAGCTTATCAGATGACATTTTTCCTATTGTGTTGAATGATTCTGTTTATTTTATCAATACTACAATTGCTGGTGACTTCTTTAATGACTTAGATGTGAACACTCCAACTTCAAGTCTTAAAAAAAGGGCAAATACCGCCTCTACTAATATTAGACTAGCTGGTTCCAAAAAATAGACTTTAGAATCATTGTTGGTGATAGCGTTCTTCAGTTCCTTGAAAAAGAGAAAGTGTTCTTTACTTTCTGTGTACAATTAGTATTAATTTGTTATAACATTTATAATTATATTCATTGATGTAGATTTCGGCGTACTCTATTTGGTGGTTCGCTCATTTTATTTTAATATTGAATCATTGAATGAGATTTTGTAACAATTGCCGATTGAATAAGTAGTATGGGAAGAAATAAATACTTTATGCTAAAATTCTCGCGTTTTTGTGATTAAAAAAGTAAACAAACAGGAAATATTTCAATAAATTTTATCAGATATCATACTCGTAAAGCCATCATGAATACGCAGATTCCAGCTTCAGTCGCTGGTATGATTCAAATTCTGAACATTGACTCATCAAACACACAATTTCATTTCAATAACAGTTATCAATTGTTTAACTCAAGAACCAAAACCACAATTATCAACAATTCTTTTAGATCTATTACCAAGCATCGTCTTAGTCAGCTATTACAAATTAACCTGGCAAAGGAAAGTAATATCAACATCTTCCAGCTGTTGCTTAGTGGTGTCAACTCCAAATATACCAATATCCAATACGAACTGTTCAATTCAAAGCTATTTATTGGAAACGATCTTAGTCCAATTGTGGAAATTCAATATCTGAAAGCAAAATATCAATATTTTCGTGAAAGATTCGCAAAATTCACCTCGATTAGTGAACTGGTCTTTCACAATGAACTTTTTGAGTGGAGTATCATTTCAGTTAGATTCATGAAGTTCATCAAAGACATACAGCTCTTCAACAATTTTGATTTCTTAAATAAATCAGAAATTATTTTGATGATATTAGTATTTGATAATACCTTGAAACTTACGTGTCTATTCCGTGTTCTTGTTCAAATTGGTCAGAAGGATCAACTAAATGCCATCGAATCAATTCAAACAGTGGTGAATGAAGAATTAGCAAAAAAATTTACAACTAGACGTTTTGACAATGAATGGAAAAGATTTTGTTTAATCGCCGAGGAATGGTTGCTGAATCTGACTCTGTGCTCGGCAGACCAAGTTATGGACTCAATGGAACTGGCTGCCATCGATCATACTTATCAAATCCCAACAAAGCACCCTACACTGCTACGAAGAGAAGGTAAGATCATAGTTAGTTACGATGATGTATCTGCCATTTGATTTTGTGTCAACATCTGAGTCTTTGACCAGGAGTCCTGACTCGGCCAATTAAGTCAAATGACTAACTTCTCCAGCTAAATTAAAAAATAAATTTTGTGACAGAAAAAATTTTTTTTCTCTCTTTTAGGTTTTGATTTACAGTTACTTCCAACATTAATAATGGCTACCATTATTGGGAAGTCTAAAGCTCTTAGTAAACTTGTCGTTTACAAACTCACTACAAAGCAAGGGGTTTTTGGTGATTATGACTACAAATATCTATTTACTCCAAAAATTCCATTTTTAAAGCAAAAAAGAGTTGTTCAACCATTCTTTGGTTTGAACTCAGAGATGCCAACCTTCCTAGGATTTTTATTAGGTTTACAACATTGTTTAGCTATGTTGGCAGGTGTTATTACACCACCTTTAATCATTTCATATTCAACTTATTTTGAAGTTGAAACTCAACAATATTTAGTTTCTGCATCTTTAATAGTTTCAGGATGTCTATCAATGATTCAAATCACAAGATTTCATATCTATGGGACTCCGTACTATCTTGGTTCTGGTGTTTTAAGTATCTTAGGTACTTCGTTTGGTGTTATTGTTGTGGTACAAAAGATATTACCTGTTATGTATGCTAATGGATTTTGTCCAGTCGCTGAAGATGGAACATTTTTGCCTTGTCCAGATGGATATGGTGCAATCTTAGGAACCTCATGTGTTTGTGGTTTGTTGGAAATTTTAATGTCATTTATACCTCCAAAATTTTTGAAGAAATTATTTCCTTCAACTGTTACAGGTACTGTTGTTTTATTGATGGGTGTATCATTAATCAAATCCGCATTTCAAGATTGGGTTGGGGGATCAGGCTGTGTTGGTGCTATATGTCCAGCTGAAGGTGCACCAAGGGCTGCTGAATGGGGATCACCACAATTTATTGGTTTAGGTTTCTTAGTCTATGTTACAATTTTAATCTCTGAAAAATGGGGTTCACCAATAATGAAATCGTGTTCAGTGGTATTAGGTTTATTAGTCGGCTGTATCGTTGCTGGTGCGTGTGGATATTTTGATAAATCATCAATTGATTCAGCAACTACTGCTAATTTCGTTTGGGTTAAAACTTTTAAATTATCAGTATATGGACCAGCAGTATTACCAATGTTAGTGGTATATACCGTTTTATTGATGGAAACAATCGGTGATTTAACAGCAACACAAGAAGTTTCAAGATTAGAAATTGAAGGTCCAGTTTATGAATCAAGAATTCAAGGTGGTGTTTTAGGTGATGCTTTTTGTTCAATAATTGCCGGATTATGTACAATCACACCAATGTCAACATTCGCACAAAATAACGGTGTCATTTCAATCACGAAATGTGCTAACAGAACAGTAGGTTATTGGTGTTGTTTTATCTTAATTATAATGGGTATATTTACTAAATTTGCTGCAAGTTTAGTTGCGATACCAAAACCTGTTTTAGGTGGTATGACTTCATTTTTATTCACTTCTGTCGCTGTATCAGGTTTAAAAATCATCTCTAATTCACAATTCACAAGACGTGATAGATTTGTGTTGACAGCCTCTTTATTACCTGGTTTTGGTGCGATTTTGGTTCCTAACTGGTTTGATAATGTATTTAGTTACACTGGTTCAAATGGAGCATTGAGAGGATTTTTAGATGCCATTGTTGTAATTATGGAATCAAGTTATGCATTAGGAGGGATTATAGCTACGTTTCTAAATTTATTTTTACCACAAGTTATGGATAACGATGATGGTGATGATTTTAGTGATGATGGTGAGATTGGGGAAGTTGAAATGGATGATTATGTGAAACAATATGATGATTTCGAAAAGGAAATTGAAGGCGGAAAAGGTAAACTTGGGAAATTTAATAATGTTGAACCTGTTAATGGTGAACAATCTCAAGTTTGAAGGTGTTGTAATTTAATAATGTAAATAGAAGATAGTTTGTGTTTTTTTCTCATATAAAAGTTTAATAGAATGCAATTTAAAGATAGTTGATATGGTAAATAAATTACATAGTTTCATGAAGATGCTTCGATTTATAAAATAATAATAATGCTAGAGTGTGATAGATGATAATAATTATTTCTCATTTTAAAATTGATAAAAGAATTATTTTAGGAGCTTCTATAAGTTTCGAGGTTTCCTGGGTCCTCTTCTTATTCTTCTTAACATTTACACTTCATCAATATCATCATCATCATCTTCTTCTTCTTCTTCTTCTTCCTCTTGTGGTTCACCATCATCATCAGAATCATCTAATTCAATGACTTCAATTTCATCAAATGAATCTTTTCTCTTCCATTCACTTTGTGTATTAGAATAAGTTATCAGACTAGAGTAATGATTTGAATTTATTTGATTATCATCCTTCTCTATTTCTTCATCTCTTACAAATAATGGAGATTTTGGTTTTGTTTTACTTGATGATGATGATGCTCTGGGAGTTGATTTATATTTTGCTGGAACTGGAGATTTTGAGTCTGTTTGATTTTTAGAATGATCTTGTGATGATGATTTTAATGATTTTTTATTTTTGTTATGTTGATTAAATTTAGGACGAGTTAAACTTTTATTAATATGATCATTATTTGAATTTATTGATTTGAAGTTATTTTCCATTATTTCCATTCTTTTACTTAATCGATTGATTAATTCTTCTTGTTTTTTATTAACTAGTTTCAAATTTTGATGTTCCTTTTTAATGACATCCAATGATAATTTTAGTTCATTTATATCATTTGAATTATGATATGAACCATTATTTCTTTTTTTGTTCACATTTATATTATCTTGATTTGGATTTGAATTTGTAATTAATTTCAATTGTTCAATTTCTGAATGAGATATAGATAAAGTATTTTTCAGTTCCCCAATTTCAAATTCATTAGAAACAGAATTTTCTTGAATTTTCAAATTTTCATTTTTCAATAAATCCATTTCAAATCTTAATTCTTCAATTCTTTTAGTTAACACACCATTACAAATCAATGTTTTATGATTAAATTCATCTAACTGTGGAATATATTTGGTTAAACTTGATGTTCTTTTGATGTTTTCTAATAGATTATCTCTTAAAATTTCTTGAGTTTGTTTTAATGATGAATGGACTTCATCTAATTTATTGGGTAGATCTAAAAGTGTTTTAAGTTTATCTGATGAATTTATTAATTCTGATTCTAAATCTTGATATGACAATTCTAATCTTGATTGTCTTGAATCCATGTTTGCAAATGAATCGAACATTGATTTTAAATTGATATCATGGTTTAAATTATCAAATTCTAATTTTTTAACTAAGTTGATAACAGATTCAAATTTTTTCAAAGATTGCATTATTGAATCTATCTTTTTATCGAAAAAACTTGCAAATATTCCAATTGAATCTTTTCTATTCTCAATCTCTTCAGTTAAAGTATCTTTAATTAGTGGTAACTCAACATCAAGAGTTTCTGATATTATTCCTAAATCTCCATTTGTTTCATCTAATCTTGACGCTAATATATCTAAAACACGCCCAATACCTTCAGGAAATTCATTTTCTCCAATTTCATTATCATCATTAGTATTTTTATTGTTATCATTATTATTCTTTCTACTTTGAGGTTTCTCAATTATGGCCAGAACGTGATTTGAACTTGATTGAATTTGTGAATTATCTGAATCTTGACTTTGTATTGGTTTTGGTTGAGCTGCAGGCAGTATCGTTTCCATATCTTCACCATTATAAGAAGATTGAATTTGATTTTGATTCTGTGAGATCGATGGTGAATTATCACTGATTTGATCTGTTTCATTTGATGGTTTGGATTCTGATGATGATGAGATTGTTGTCGGTTGTTGGGTAGATTTACCTTTCAAATTAGGTGATTTTTCAATTTTTGATGATGATGAAAGTGGTGATTCATCAGGGATCTCTTCAGGCATTTCTCTAGTTCCATGGATTGGAGTGGTTTGAGTATCATGATATACTTCATCTTGTGTCAAATCTTCCACTATTGTGGTATCAGGTTCCTCTTGGTAATTTTCGCGTAGCTCATCACTTGATTTATCCATCTCATCAGCTTTTCTTTTGACACCTCTCTTAGCAGGTTCTATATTTGTATCAGTTGCATCTAAATTGTCCTTTTGCCCACTTGGATCTCTTTGAAGAAGCATTTGATCAACCACACCAATTGGACGATTTTTCTGATTAAATCTAGCCTTGAACGAGTTATAACATTCAACGTTATACTCTCCTCCATTCGAGCAGCGTTGCATGATGTCCAATCCTAAATGCAAGAACAATAAGATGCGCAAACTATTAGAATTTGAAGTTTGTGAAGACGCTATCAACTCAGATTGTGAAATGTTAAGAAATTCCAAATATTTCAACACATAGACGTCTGAATATGTCACTGAGCGGGACCCAATCACTAGGATCTGGAACTTCACGTAGTCAGCCAGGAGAAGATCGATGTTCTCCATGATTGATGGACCAAGTTCACTGCATATTACTATTGTCTGTTGTATCTTGCTCGTTTCGTACAGTATGAGATTCTTTATTGCAGGAGAGAGTTGCTGCATCGATGGAAATTCTTCGTGGAGCAGCGCTGGATTGAACGCAGTCATAGCCATTGTGGGTTATACTGAGATTTGTGCGTGAATTGGAGTGGTGTTGTTTTGTTTTGATTTGTTTTGTTTTGTTTTGTTTTGTTTTGTTTTGATTTTGATTTTATTTTATTTTATTTTGTTTTATTTATTTTTTTGTTTTAATTTTTCATTAAGACGTTATTAAAGAGATAATGGAAATGACGGGCACAAAACATCAGTTTAACGACACGTGAGTACAATTACGCTACCACCATCAAACTGTGCTCGCTCTCAGTATTAACATCCTTTTTCTCCCACAGAATTTACATAAGAAACATCAATGAAAAAATAGGCTTAAACACTTTGAAACTGAAACTATCTGAGTTGTTCAAACACTTGAATCCAGTCACAGTCGAGGCCCGCAAGACGCTGAAGATGAAGGGCCAGGCGTTTGTGACGTTTGCGAGTGAAGAAGATGCGAAAAAAGCGGTGTTGATGAACGGAATGGAGATATTCCAGAGTAAAGTCTCGATTCAATTGGCCAATTCATCATCGTTTAAATCACTACAACGTCATTTGAATAAGACTGAATTTGAACAGTTCTTACACAGCAGGAACGAATCAAAGAGTAAAAATAATGTTAAAGTGATGAACAATCCTCCACATAATAAGTTGATTTTACAGAATTTACCAAATGGAATTGAAATGGATGAAATATTACCATTATTTGATAAATTTAATGGATTTATCGATTTGAAAATTGTCACTGCCTTGAGTGTTGGACTAGTCGAGTTCAAAACAACAGAGGATGCAACTGCTTGTAAATCAGGACTCAAAGATTTGATCGTTAAAGATCATAGAATATCAATCAGTTACGGTAAGAAATGAAATATTTATATAATAACAAGAATCTATTTACACGTTGATTTGTACCCTATTTACCCATCAAGACTGTTCTTAAACCAGTGACGATATTCTCCTTGCTTTCCCCGTTGATGTCAGCCAACAATCTTTCATAGTAGACCTTATTACCTTGTGGTCTTAATAATTTATCACCAGGATAATAGTAGTCTCTATATTTGTTTTCCTTTAATGTATTTAAAGCCTTGATTTGTTGCACGATTGCGTCTTCGTTCATTGTCTCGATATCTGATTTCACTTCAATGTCCTTGATGGTGTATGGGTTGACCTTCTTAACGATATCTTTTATACTCGTTTTATCTTCTCTTTGTATTGGAGGAAGACCGGCCAACGGTCTAAATCTGTCGATTTGGACCTCTTTAAAGGACAAGTTTGTAAGTTTTTCCTTTGGGAATGATTCTAATGCTTTCAAAAGGGATTTGAATGCTTCCTTGGAGGCCATTTTTGCGTGTTGAAGTTGGTAAAGTTGATGGATTTGTGGGTATTAAATCGAAAAAATAGTGAAAAGAAAATTTGTTGATTATGTCAGCAATCTTTAATAAGTATTAAGTAACGGTAGAAGTAGTAATAGAAATGAAATCCATTGAATCAAAAATACACATAAAGCAAACCACCAACAGAGATCATAGAAATAGCAGTCCACCACCAAAAATCCAAATTAAAAGTGCTAACTTTAACAGCATTAGTTCTATCCTTATTAGCAAAACTTCTCTTCACCAAACTTCTCAAAGATCTCTTAGCATTAGGAGAAGATTCCCCAGTGGCTGTTGGATTCAACGTACTTGTTGGTAGCATCATAGGAGGTCTATATGCCAAATACAACGGTTGCACAGGAGTACCGTCCCATTGGTATAATTGTAATTTATAACGACCATGATAAGGATCAACGGCAACAGTATAGTCCCTGTATAGTTCAGATTGGTTATACCTTGAATATGTTGAGATACCATTGTCTTTGCATGGTTCAGAGACTAATTGTCTTCCATCGACTTTGATTGGTGTTAAGATCAATGAACCATTTGTACTGATTTCATAAGTACCATGTTGGAAAGTCAATGCCGCAGCAGGACATGAATGATTTCTTGGATTAGAAGTCACTTGATAAATTGCCTCTTCGTAGAACCCATCTTCAGTGAATGAGAATGAGATTCCTGGTAATGCAGGTTCGATTAATAATTCATCAACTGGATCAAAGAATCCAGATCCAGTGAAGACAGTGTTCGATTTAGAGGACCATGTTCCCACCAAGTCTTCGTCTTTGATCGAGTCTTGTGCTTGAACGGAGGATATTATCAAACTTGATAAGCAGATGATTTTGTTCAGAAGTAACATTCCTGATAATCTTTGAATTTAAGTGTAGAAAACGGTCTAAAATAGCGCAGTGAGTGGTGTAAAGTTGGGAAAAGTTCAGATATTTATGCAACGAGTCTAGGTTCTTTGAAATGACTTCTCAAAAATTGTATTTTGTTCTATTTTGTAAAATATTTTGTTGATTTTGATTCTTTTTTTTTTTCCTGTTTCTTTTTATAGAAAATCAAGTCAAAAAAAAATACTGAGAAATGCAATTACGTAATACAGACAGAGCTGATTATGTAATATAAGTACATTGATTATGTAATATAAAGACACACTACATTCATTCGTTATATAATTCATTAAATATCAAGTTCAGACCAAATGAGGAGGGAGCAAGAAGTTTGGGATGGAGTTCTTGACGAAATAAGTGTGTTGGCAATTAGGACAGATCATTTCACCTTCGGTGATATTTGTCTCGATTAATAAATCATGTAAATTCTTCAATAACTCAACGTCTTCAATGGAGATTTCTGGTTTAGATTGTGGTAATGAGTTGTTTCCTAGATCGGCCAATATTGAGATCAATGCGTCCCATTCGATTCTTCCTAAGATATTTAAGATGAATTCAGGTTGAAAATCTTGTTCGATTTGTTGAAGTTGACAGTTTTGGTATTTTAAAGGAAACGATAAAGTGGAAGAGTCACAAGATTTGATGGCACATCTAACGAAGTTTGTGGTGAGGATCTTCATTCTTTAAGTGGATATTTTATATGGAATTTATTATGGAGATTAACTCATATTAATTTATTTTAATCAATCTCGAAAATTTTTCTTTTTCGGTTGATGAGATGTGGCCCGAACCATAAATTTACATATATACTATACCTAAAATATCTAGATCATAAATATTCGTTAATTCTATATACACATTCTAAAACTCTTCAGCTTTAATCTTTTGCAATCCCTCCAGTAACTTCTTCATTTCTTCCTCACTGCACTTCTCTTGAAACTTCCCAAATCTATTGATCTTCTCCCTATTAGAAATCACTGAATTTCTAGAAATTGCCAATATACACCATGCGAAAAGATGTTTATCTGTATTCATCAACGCAATTTTGGTGACTAAATCAATTAATTTCAGAGGAATATCTTCAATTGGTGTTCTTGGTAATGTTCCCTTTCCTGTCTTACCAGGTAAAGCATAACTGATTCTGATTTCACCATTTTTGATTGTTTTAACACTTGATACAATTTTCTTCGCTGCTAATAAGATAACATTTTTCGGGTAGTTCATGCATAGTAACCCTTTTAGAGCTCTTATGTAAATCTCTAGTGAATAAGTGTAATCGTATAAATTATTACCCTTAGTTAATCTTCTTATTGTTTTTGTGGCTTTTTTTGTGTAACCCATTCTTTTTAAATCTGATTTAGTCAAATTTAGATTAATTAGGCACGTTTCTAAAATAAATCTATTATTTGATTTTATTGCATTTTTCAATATTTCAATCAATATCACTTCATTTTTCATAAATGTTGAAGATTGTTTAATTATTGATAAACTCAAAACATTCAGTAAAGTTTCAAAATTTTCATTATCTCTGTATTTCCTATGATTTAATAATTTGAATATTTTCAAATAATTTGGTCTGTTATATTTTGAGAATAATATTGACATTTTTCTTAGAAATCTAAATTGTAAAGTTTTGATATTTTTATATCTGTTTATTATTTTTTCAAACTCTTGTTCAAACTCATCTGATGATATTAGTTTATCCTTCTCAAACTTATTATCAATCATGTATTGATATGTAACTATATCAGCTGTTTTCTTGAATAATTTATTTCTAATTGATTTATGAGATCTATAAAAATCATACAATGTTTTATTTTTATAATGATATTCGTACAATGAATCCTTTTTAATCTCTGTGATGTTCTCATTAATAAATTCTAAAACATATTGATATTTTTGTTCTTTCCTTATTAAACTTTCTATACGATTGAAGAATAACCCCATTTGCTGTAAGTTCTTATTTATCAGCATGACAACTCTATCTTTTGAGATATCTTGAGATAACTCATCATATCCTACCTTCATCAAGTCATCCTCAGTTAAAGGCTTGATATTAGTTTCGTTTTCAATTTTTTCCATCTTATCTCTCATTTCATCTTCTTTCCATTTGAATAATTCATTGGCGTCATATTCATGGGCTTTCCAATTAATCCAGACATCATCAGTCTCTTTGAAATCATTGTCATCTTGAAAAATACTTGATGTATTAGATCCTAACTTTGATAATTCATCTTCCTCTTTCCATTTAAATAACTCATTGGCATCATATTCATGATCCTTCCAGTTGATCCAAACATCATCAACCATTGAAGGAACTTTGACATTTTTAGATTCATGGTCATCTTTATCATTATTATTCTTATCATTATTATCATCACTGGTTTTCATTGATGCTAATGTATTTAAACCACGATATGTACTCAAGATCCCTAATCCTATCAAGTTAGTCCCCACGAATAACAAATTAGTTGGTGCTTTGAAATATGACCATAATACCTGACTGGTTGATTTGAATTTGATTTGATTATGTCTTATTGAATGAAATGGATTGTTTGTATTGTTATAATTATGAAAGGAGCGAGAGAATGAGAAGCGACGGGTGGTTCTTGGTCTATGAGTCCACAGCCGACTTCGTACTTTGTTGAAAGAGAGAAAGAATGACATCAATTCTCTCTTTTTCTTTCCTCCTATAAATGAATGAAATAATTTTGTTTTCTACACACACAAAAAGTGAAAAATTATTGAACCACAAATTTATTGAAAAAACATCCAGACATCTCCGGAGTTGGTGACGGGCTCGCAATCATTCCCAATTCGGACGTGTAGCATAACATTCAAAAATTTATTTCATTCATTTAAATACTTTTTTTAATTTATTTTAGACTCAACTAATTCATATAAATGGGCTTCAAACTTGTACTCAATGCCACACTTGAAGGTCTCACAAACCTGCAGCCAAAAGACTCCACTGCCACTCCATTCGAATACACATTCAAGATAGAATGTACGTCATGTCATGAATTACATCCAAAGGAAATAACAATAAATAGATTTGAATTACATGAATTGCCAAATTCAAGAGGTGATGCCAATTTTATCTTCAAGTGTAAATCATGTTCTAGAGACTCATCCGTTCAAATTAAATCAACCGGTAAGAGTTATAATATTGAAGATAATGGTAAAGATGTTGCATTTTTAGAAATCGAATCAAGAGGTGTTGAATTGAAAGAGTTCATACCAGTAGGGGAATTCACTGCAAGAGGTGCAGAATCTACCATTAAATTCGACGAGATCTTGTTGGATGAAGGTGAGTTTTATGATTATGATGATAATAAAGGTGCTGAAGTCTCAATCACTGAAGTTAATTGGGATATAGTTAGATCATAATATCACTGTTATTTTTTAATTGATTAAACAGTGATGTATCTATACTAATACATTAAATTCGCATAATACATTGTAATAAAAAGGTAACAGATTATATGTAATGAAATAAAACAACTATATATAAAAAAAAAGATCTATGCAACAATCATCATAACAAGTACTGATAACAGTATACTACCTGCAGATTTTCTATATGCTGAACCATCATACTGAGTGACTGAATAATTACTTGAAGTCTTAACGACGACTTGATCCCAACTTGAAGAATTTTGTGTGATAATGATTGGTTGACTGGTAGATAGAGTAGTTGTGATGAAATGAGTAATTTGAGAAGTTGATGTGACACTACGACCTTGTGTTGAAATATTGGAAGTGGCAGTAGTTGGAAGTGTTGGATTGTTTGGAAGAATTGTAGTTGGAGTTGTGATCGAAGTTTCAGTAGTTGGTCCAACTGGAACTTCAGTGGTTGGAGCAGTAGTTTCTGTGGTTGGAGTATTAACGGTTGTTGAAACACTAGTCATTGGAACACCCGTACTTGGAGTAACACTAGTTGGAACTTCATTGGTGGAAACAGTAGTTGGAACAGTGGTTGGAACACCAGTACTTGGAGTAGTAAGTGTGGTTGGAATGGTAGTTGGTGCAGTAGTTGGAACACCACTGGTCGAAGTAGTACCAGTAGTAGGAACTTCAATAGTGGAAACTTCAGTAGTTGGAACAACAGGAACTTCATCAGTGGAAGTTGTAACATCAGGACCCTTTGTAATAGTTGTTGATTCAGTGGTTGGAACTACAGTAGTCTCATCAGGGGTACCAGTAGTTGTAGTCAATGGACAATAAGTGGTATAAGTAGTAACAACACCATGGAAAGTGGTGGTTAAAACGCTTATTTGATTAGTTGTTGTGTGAGTAACACAAGAATCTGGACCATTGGAATCTGGACCACATGAAGTTGAAGTGATGATGGTTGTTGTAATGGAACTTGTTGTTGTTGGGACTGGAGCAACCGTAGTGGTGGTTGATGGAGTTGATGGGGTTGAGGTTGAAGTTGAAGTTGAAGTTAATGGACACCATGTAGTGTATTCGGTAGTGATACCATGAGAAGTGGTGGTGACGGTGGTGATAATTGCTGATGATTCAGTTGTGGAACATTTATCTTCATGACATGAAGTCAATGTGACAATAGTTGTTGATTCATCGGAAGTTGTTGAAGTTGAAGCTGAGGTTGAAGTAACTTTTGAAACTGATAAGGTAGAAGTTGAAGTAGTTGATATAGAAATTGGAGTTGATGTAACAACTGTTAATGTGACAGAAGAAGAGGTTGAAGTTGATGAGCTTGTAGCAACTGTTGATGTAACAGAAGAAGAAGTTGAGGTTGAAGGCAAAGGAGTAGAAGTTGCAGTTGTAGTTGATTCATTTGGTTTCAAAGTTGTGGTTGATGAATGTTCAATACAACTAATACATGATGTTCTAGTCTTATATCTTGTTGTATGAGTAGTACTTCTGGTATCAGTATTACTTGCACTTGTAGTGGTTAATGGACAGTAAGTAGTATATAAAGTAATAACACCTTCTGAAGTACTAGTAACAGTGGTAACTAGAGCGGTTGTAGTTGATGTTAAACATTTGTTATCTTCACATGAAGTGATTGTGACAACAGTAGTCTTGTCATCTGTTGTGATTAATGTAGTCACATCTGGTTTTAAAGTCGTTGTTCCTAAATCTTTTGTTAAAGTTGTAGCATCTGCTTTCAATGTAGTTGTTTTAGATTCAGATGAATCAATGATAGAAGTGGTTTGAATTGATGATGTTAATGGTGAAGAAGATGTGGTTAAGGATCCAGTACGTTCATGATTAACAGAAGATGAAGTGAGGACGGTTGAATCACCTTTTGAAATAATCACTGATGAAACACTTGATGATGAAACAGAATTGAAGGTAGATGTTGAAGTGGCAGACGTAGAAGTAACAGAATCAGGTGATAATGTTGATAGTTCAGTTGCAGTTAATGGACACCACGTAGTATAAGTAGTCACTGTATTTCTAATTGTTTCAGTAGCGATCGAAACTAAGGCTGTTGATGAGGTTTCAGAGCATGCATTATTAGCACATGAAGTGATTGTAACAAGAGTGTATTTGTTTGAAGTTGTTTGAGCTAGCGGAGAAGCTGAACTGGACCCAGAAGATATAGTTGACACAAATGTGGAACCTGGTTTCAGTGTAACAAAAGATAATTCAATAGATGCTGATGATCTTATGACTTCAGATGATGATGAAGCGACTGAAGAACCAACAACACTAGATGAGATTGATGAACTAATAATATTAGATGAAACTGATGAGCCAACTGATGGAACTGATGAAAGAGATGATTTAGCAGTAGTAGACTCAGGCTTTGAGGTAATGACAGATGATTCACTAATAGATGGGCCAACTGATGATTCGACAGCAGAAGAGCCAGATAGAAGACCAGAAGAGCTAATAGCATTGAATGAAGCATCAGATGAAGTGTCCACATTAGATGAGATAACAAAAGAGCTAACAATACTAGATGATGGAATAGATGAGCTAACAATACTAGATGATGAAACAGCCAAAGAAGTAACTGATTTAGACGACTCAGTAGTTAATGGGCACCAGGTTGTATAAATAGTAATAGTATTATCAACAGTTTCAGTAGCAGTTGAAACTAAGGCAGTTGACGAAGTTTCAGAACAGGCATTATTCGAACATGAAGTGACTGTGATTATGGTATATTCATTTAGAACTTCAGTGGCAGTTGAAATAATAGCAGATTTAGTAGAGCCAGTTGCGACTGTAACAAAGCTATCTGTGGATGAAGATGCAAGAATGAATCTAAATTCAGATGCTGAATCAGAATATTGTAATGATGAAGCAGAACTTTCTGGGGAAGAGCTGTAGATAAATTGTTCCCTTGAAGAAGAGCTCAGTTCTTCGGAACTTGATTGATTCCAATAATATTGGGCATATTGAGCAGATACAACTGTCAAAGAGGCAATATTAGTGACAATATTTGATAATTTCATTGTTGGTGAGGACGATGAGTATCAACTGGAAGTGAACCAGCAAAATTTTGCGAATAGCCATGACTTTATATAATAAGTAGAGATTATCCTTGATACTTTGATGAAACACACTTCAAACAAACCGAATTAATGAGGTTGATATGAGTTTATTTTATGTTTTTCCATGTTTTGAATTAAATGTTTCGAGACTGTTTCATCTTTATACTAGAAAGGACAATGAAGATTTTGAAACGATTTTGAAAACATGAAAAAGACCTTCTAAATTTAGGAAAGTATGCGGTGCAGTATGAGGCAATCTGGCATTGACGTGCTGGTAAATTCTTCCTCATTCAGCTCATAAGAACATGAATTTGGACTCTTCACACATCCAAATTAGTCCATGTTATATGTCAAAAAATGGCCAAATGTTTGCGTTTTGAAACACGAGAAAAACAGCAATGGAAATATGTGACAGCAGCAATTCAGACTAGTCAGGAAGCACACCAGTAGCACAGCACCAACACTCCAAAAATCGTGGAAAGCAGCTCCATCTCTAATTATTCCCCAAAATAGATCAAGTCTATCGCGTTTTTCAAGACTCTTCGAAAATTGAAAATCAAAACTTTTCGAAAGAAATCAAAATATTTGGAGCCCAAAAAAATCCATCAGATCTAGGAGAAATTCGTTGAATTCATTCGGTTCAAAAACTCGTTAACGCTCACATTATTCTTATTCTCCCATCTCAGCTCTCATTCTGCTTTTTTCACTAACATAAAAATCATCACTATATTGTGGGGAGGTTTCAGAGGGAGACATATATATTTATATTGAAAGCAAACTCTTCCAATCCATTGAGCCATCATTATTACACAGATAACAATCATTATATCTTGCTTATTGTAATTCCTGCATTGCACCATGGCCAGCACATCTGAACTTCATCATGACCTGCCTTCTAATCAGCTTAATAACCAGGGAAAATCACTAGAGTCAAATCCATCAAAACTAAGAACTAGATCAACTTCATTTGGTAAACTTCTCAACTTCGGACTATCCAACAATAACAGCAACAGCTCAAATAGTAATCAAATCAAGGCTGAGTCTTTACAAAATCCACCAACTCCTAGACTTGAAGATGAAGAAAAAGAACAATTTCCAACTACTAATGATTCAGGTGAATCTAGTAATGAATCAACTTCAGTTCAGCAAACAGATTATGAAAAGAAACTAACATCCAAATTTAAGAACTTATTCAAAAAGACACCAACCACTTCTCCTAATTTTGTTTCGAAAGATTCTAAAATTGATAAAGAAAATGACGTTGATAGATTAGATTTAGAGAACAGTACAGTAACAACAACTCCACTAGAAGAGCAGCGTGAAGTGAAAGAACCAGTCAAGTCTTCTTTTCTGGCACAAGCAGCAAGAAGAATGCGTTCTCCTTCTTCACCAAATCCAATAAATAAAGCAGAATCGAAAAAACAACAAACTGTGTCATCACAGCCATATTTTAAGCATCAAGGATTACCACCACATGCCATCACTTCCACTGTTGAGAATTCAGATCTCATTGATAAAAATGAAAATGGGCCGGTTCCATTCTCGTTAAAAGATAATCAATCAACTGATTTTTTAACTAAGATTAAAGAAGAAACTCCAAATGAAACAATTGAAGAATCCACAGAAGAAGATAATAATGATACAAGCACAAAAACTTCAGGAACTAAACCAGTTTTGAGAAGAGTTGCATCTGCTCCATTAAATCTAAATGAAGTTAAAGCACAAGAGAAATTAAAAGGTATTTCAGAGAAACCTAGACTTAGACCACGTAAAATTTCATTAAATTCAAGTTCAAATATTAAATTTGCAGATTTACAAGTTGGACCACAATCTTTTGATAAGATCAGATTATTAGGTAAAGGTGATGTTGGTAAAGTTTATTTGGTTAAAGAAAAGGCAACCAATAAACTATTTGCAATGAAAGTATTGAATAAAAAAGAAATGATTGAAAGAAATAAAATTAAAAGAGCATTAGCTGAACAAGAAATCTTAGCGACTTCAAACCATCCATTCATTGTAACTTTATACCATTCATTCCAATCAGAAGAACATTTATATTTATGTATGGAATATTGTATGGGTGGTGAATTCTTTAGAGCATTACAAACAAGAAAACAAAAATGCATATCTGAAGATGATGCAAGATTTTATGCAAGTGAAGTCACTGCAGCACTTGAGTATTTACATTTAATGGGTTTCATATATAGAGATTTGAAACCTGAAAATATCTTATTACATCAATCTGGTCATATTATGCTTTCTGATTTTGATTTATCAAAACAATCTCAATCCACTAAAAATCCATCAATAACAATGAGTTCAACAAACAAACATCAATTAAACATAGATACAAAAATTTGTATTGATGGATTTAGAACAAATTCATTCGTTGGAACTGAAGAATACATTGCACCTGAAGTCATTAGTGGTAAAGGCCACACTGCTGCTGTTGATTGGTGGACTTTAGGAATATTGTTGTATGAGATGTTATTTGCAACTACTCCATTCAAAGGATCTAATAGAAATCAAACATTTTCACAAATTTTAAAATCTGATATTGTCTTCCATGATAATATTCAACAGATTTCATCAAATTGCAAAAATTTAATCAAGAAACTATTAATCAAAGATGAAGACAAAAGATTAGGTTCAAAACTAGGTGCTGCTGATATTAAAACCCATCCTTTTTTCAAGAACGTTCAATGGGCTTTATTAAGAAATCAAAAACCTCCAATGATTCCAGTATTATCTAAAAATGGTGCTGATTTCTATAAAAATCATAATAATCAACAAAGTAGCCATCGTTCTTCGTCAATTGATATTGCTAACGATCATGTTTTAAATATCCCATATGATGAAGAGGAAGGAGAAGAACAAGAAGAAGCTAATGCTGATGAAAAGAGTAAAGTCTCTGATGATAATGATCATGATAAATCATCAAAACCAGTTGATCCATTTCAAGATTTTGATTCAATGACTCTAATCCATGAAAACAATTCACCCGATAAGCAAGATGATCCGATGATTTATGGAACTGGACATTCATATGGCTCTGTTAGTTATACAGTGACTCACGGAAATAGATCAAGAAGCTCAAGTAAAAGTATATTCAAGACTAAATTCTAAAAAAAAATAACATTATGTTAATGCGATGTATTTGAAAAAGAAATGTTTAGTTTTACAAAAAGAATTTTAGTTTGTTATGTTATGTTATATATATATATATATAATGTATTATTTATTATTTTTTGTGTTCATTTGTCTCATTATTTCGTATAATCATTCAATAGAATCGATGATTTTTTTGATTTCTTGAATATTATGTTTTTTATCTTCTATCAACAGTTTTCTAAATTCTTTGAACAGTCTCAATCTATTATTTAACTCAACTTGCTTTTGTCTCTCTTTGGATTTTATCAATGCATTTTTCAAGATAGATTTCTCAATACCTGCAAGATTTGCAACGTTTAAACCATATGAACTTAAACTTGAGCCTTTTGTTAATTCATATAAAAATGTAATACTTGGCCAGTTAACATCATTGGCAGTTTTAGATTTAGTGATTTTATGTTCAATGAATCCCATATGATAATTTTCAATTCTATTATATTTTTCCTTTAAGTTACAAATTGATGGGAAATGTGTGATGAATAAAACAAATATCTTATCTTTTAGTTCAGGTTTGATTAATAAATATTCTAAAATTGCTTCAGCTATACTTATTCCATCAACTGTTCCTGTACCTCTTCCAACTTCATCTAAGATCACTAAAGAATTACCATTACTTGATTCTAATTCTTGTAAAATCTTAGCAACTTGAGACATTTCTACATAAAATGTACTTTCACCTTTAATCAAATCATCTTTTGCACTCATTCTAGTTAAGATCTTGTTGAAACAAGATACAGTTGAATTAGGTCCAGCTGGGATGAAACAACCAATTTGTGCCATGATTTGAATTAGTGCAACTTGTTTAACTAATGCAGATTTACCACCCATATTTGGACCAGTGATTATTATATGCGAAGATTCATCGTTCATATGGATTGTGTTTGGAACAACGGTGTTTGAATTGTTTAAAGCTTCAATTATTGGATTTCTTGAATCTTCCAAATAAATTCTTTTCTCATCAGTTGTGAAAATTGGTCTTGAATAATTCATATTTGATGAGACTGCAGTTAATGATAATAAACAATCAAAAGTCGCAAGTCTTTGTATAATTATACTGAATTGTTCGTATTTGTCATTTAACCTTCCGATAAATCTTTGGAAGATAACATCTAACACATTCAAATGTAATTCTTCATGATATTTCATTTTTTTATAAAGTTCTGAACTAGTTGGAGTTCTAAATCTTGAAATACTTTTAGTTGATGAGATTTTAATCCAATCTTTTGGTATTTCTTTAACCAAAATATTTCTAACTTCAATCAAATAAGGTTCATTAAGTTTCTTGACGTATTCTAAAGCTGGCCTTTTAAGAATAATTCTAATTCTTTTCAATTCTTCAGCCAATTCACTTTCAATTAATTTAATAACATTCTCTTCTTCTAATAAATCATCAATGTTTATGAAAGTATGTAAATAGTTCATATTGAAGTATTTTGTGATATGATCTTCAGTTTTTTCATCTAATGCGTATTGACTATTAATTATTTTAACAAATTCAGTAGGTTTTAAGTCTAGAACATGTTTGATCAAATCTGAAAAAATGTCTTTCAAATAATTTGATGATAATCTATCAATAATTTCATTCTTACCAAATTTAACAATAGCTTGTTCTAATTCACTAATTTTCTGTAGAAACAAATATATTTCTTTTCTTTTAACTGTTAAATAATTCAATCTGTTCAAAGTTTTCTCTAAATCTTGTGTCTTTTTCAATACATTATTTGCAACACTTTCTAAAAAATGATTAAAATTCCCATTGATCTCTTCAATTGCATCTAATCTATTATTAATCTTTTCTATATCTATTAAAGGATTCAAGATCCATCTTCTTAGAAGCCTATAACCAAATTTGGTTCTTGTGTGATCTAAAACCCAAAGTAATGAACCATCTTCTTTATCATTTGTTGAATTTTTTAAAATCTCTAAATTTTCTATAGAATCACTATTTACAATCATTGAATTTGTTTCATTAAATGGAATGAAATTGCTTAATTTATTGAAAGCTGAAGACAATTGAAATTCTTGTAAATATTCAATCAATAAAGCAGAACAAATTTGGAAATCTTTAGATTTATCAAACATAAATTCAACAATAGAATCATTGATTAAATCATTTAAGAGTTTTGAATAATGATCTTTCTTCAAAATTGGATATGTTATAGTCCTCACATTTCTATTTGATGATATTTGTTTGATTGATCTTTGAGTCTCTGAAGTGAAATCATTTTCAAAATATAGAAATTCCAAAGGTTCAAGGTGTGTTAATCTTGTTTTTAGACTTGTTCTTAACGGATCAGAATCTTTAAATTCATCGTAGACGATGTTACCAGTCAGTGGTTGAAATGAGATTATAGTAATTATACTAGTTTGTCTGTCTTCAGTAATTGAAACAATTGAACCGCATGATTTATTGGATCTAATACCAACATTATCCTTTTCATCATACTCGTTATAAGTTGCTTTTGTATAGACTTTTGTGACTTTTCTCTTAAATAAACCGGAAGAGCCAGATTCAACTGATTTGATTGTACTTGTTTCAATTTGTTCAACAATACCAACTTTAAGTCCATTATCTAATAGCCTTTGTAAATGAATATGAAGTCTTGGTTCTGGGATTGAGCAATAGGCTAACTTACTGTAAGCTAAGTCTTCAGGTGTTTCATTAATGAGGTTTAATTTACCTGGTATCAACATTATATTTAAAATTTTGGAAACTTTAACAGCATCATCGCAAAAGAATTTATATTTGTAACCAACATGAATAGCAAGAACTTTATCGAGGTTATTTAATTTCAAATTCTTGACTTGTTCATCAAGTGGTGTGAGTTTAGTTTTCTTTTGTTTCTTCTTTGTTGGTTTCAGAACCTCTTGTTCTTCTAATTCTTCATCTTGATCATATTCATCTTCTGGAGTTTCCTCTGACACAAATAACGAATTTTGGACTAATTTTCTCTTCATTCGTTGACGAAATTGGAGTTGTTCATCAGTTGGTTCATTAACAGTGTTGTTCTTATCGTACTTGAACTGTTTATGTTTTTCATTAGCCTTAGGTTTCCTCACAATAGCTTCTTCTTTTATCTTTGGTGTATCATTGAAATCGTCTCTGATTTCAATATCTGAATCATCTTCCAGTTCTATTATCTCTATTGAAGTGTTCTTGGATGGCAAAGAGTTTAAAGATTTGCTCTTAGCAAAGTAAGAGGAGATAGATCGTTGGGACATCAAGATCAAATGGATGAAATATAATTTGTTCGACTCTTCTTGAAACAAAAATTATCACAAATATTACATTCTGTTCCAATCGGGTAATTTCCTAATGTAGAGCATAATCAGCTATTTATTTACGTAATGTGAGTAACTCACGTGCAAATCTCGGCAACCAGCGCAAATCTCACTCCCCGCTTGCCGCGGTCTTACAGACAAAAAAAAACGTTTTTGCCGGTTGGCGCCACACACAGAGAGTCACGTGCAGACAGCCAACATTTCCCACAGAAAGATAAATTTCTCTTTTCTTACTTTGGCACATAAAGAATAAATTTTAATATTCTCAATTTCTCTCTTCTTGAGACAGGAACTGTTTATTTAAATTCATCATAATTTTAATAATTTATTCCCTGGCTCTGTTGCCTCACCCAGTCACACAGTAAGAATCAAAGCTTATCATGATCAAAACAACTTATCCCCTTCAGAATCAGATACGTCTCATCGATTCATCCACAGTTCCGAACTCTGGCTGCTTGAATAATAATCTACCAAAGCTAAAACTTCATCATGAGGAAACCGAAGGCGAATATTGCTATGGTGGTTATCATCCTGTTAAGATACATGATAAATTAGGTCCAAATAAGAACTATGAAATTATAAGAAAACTAGGATGGGGACAATTCTCCACAGTGTGGTTGGCGTTAGATACTATTCAAAATCAATACTATGCTCTGAAAATCGTTAAATCCTCTCATAGTTACACTGAAGCTGCCTTAGATGAAATCAGAATTTTGGAAAGAATCACTAATAAAGATCCATCTCATCCCGGTGCTAATTATCTAGTGAAATTATATGATTGGTTTTATCATTCTGGTCCAAATGGTCAACATGTCGTTATGGCTTTTGAAGTTTTAGGTGAAAGTTTGCTAAGTTTAGTGTCAACTTTCCGGGATTATGAAGACAATAAATCTACTAATAATAGTATCCTTTTATCATTAGAGAATTATGGTAAAAATTATGGTGGTTTACCAATCAATGTTGTTAAAAAAATAACAAAGCAAATGTGTTTAGCTCTTGATTATCTACATAGAGTTTGTGGCTTAATCCATACTGATATCAAACCTGAAAATGTCTTGATTGAAATCCAAAACGTTGAGGATTTTATTGAAATGTTACAAGTTCCAGAAGACCCAGAAAATGACCAATCCGCTCCTGATTCTCCCATCAAATGTTCCAATCCATTACCATCACCATTACTAAGATCAAATTCATACCATAATGGTTCTCAAAGAAACTCAAGATCTAATAAGAAGTCAAATTCTCAAAATTCACAAAGATCATCAATCAATTATTATGAGAATTATACAGCTGGACCAAATCAAGCTTCATCTCTCTCGCCAACTTTAAATCCAATTAATCATACTATATGTGACCTTTCGAATTCATGCACCGTTACTACGTCGGAACCAGTTTCAGATGATGATGAAGAAGATTTCAATGATTTAACAGATTCATTTAAAGAGGCTAAATTTTTCGAATTACCTTCAAGTTATTTCAAAGATGATTTAAATGAAACTCAATTAAACAATTTAGAATCTTCAATCAACATCAAAATTGTGGATTTAGGTAATGCTTGTTATAATCACTGTCATTTTACAAATAGTATTCAAACTAGACAATATAGATCACCTGAAATCATACTTGGTTCTAAATCATGGGGTGGATCCACGGACTCCTGGAGTCTGGGCTGTGTTGTATTTGAATTGCTCACTGGTGATTTACTATTTAATCCACATCAATCAGACTCTTACACTAAAGATGATGATCATTTAGCTCAAATTCTTGAATTAATTATTCCAACAAATGGTGAGTTAGTTTCACTATTGAAAACTAACTGTAAATATAAAGATGATTTATTCCGTATCCATCTTAATGATGATTATGAAGGTGGTTATAAAGTTGAATTAAGAAGAATTAAAAAATTAAAATACTGGGCTTTAAAAGACGTTTTTACTGAAAAATATGAAATGGAAGAAGATGAAGCTTCTCAAGCTGCAGATTTCATCTCTCATCTATTAAGATTACGTCCAAAGGATAGAGTCGATTTAGGAGGTTGGTCAAATCATCCATGGTTAAACAAAGATTCAGTGAATAGTCCACTTAATGATGTTCCATCAATTGATAGAGAATGTGGTACTACTGGAAAAGATATCAAAGGATGGTATAAACTTTATGATAGAGACCGTAATCGTCATCGTCATCATCATCATTCACGTGATTGACATTTTCTTTTTTGGGGGGTTTGTTTGCTTGAGTTGGGTCTATTTATTTACTTCATTTCAAGATTATATTCAATTATAATCAGTGTGTGTTCTTTTTTGATGTTATAAATTACAACGTTAATATAATATATTGTTGTTTAAAGGGTTAAAAGGTTAGATATGTGTTTATGTTAATCAATTATTTATATGGTTTTTACAAACATTAATGTAGTAAGAATTAAAATTGTATCTATAAATACTATTGTAGAGTTCAATAAGATTATTGCTCTTCACGATCCATATCGTCTTTACTTCTTTTGGATCCATGTTTTCCTCTTTTACTTCTTTCTTGGGTTTCTTTGGTTTCTCTAATCGCTTCAGCAGTGGCTTTTTCAACAGTATCATGTAAACTTAAAATAATATCCCTATCAGGGACTTCCTTTGGTAATTTTTTTTCGATGATTGCCTCAATCCTTAAGATTAATTCTAAATCATATTGTGTAACTAGACTGATTGATTTACCTGATCTACCTGCTCTTGCAGTTCTACCAACTCTATGAATATAAGCCTTTGAATCAGTTGGGATATCAAAATTGATAACAACATCAACTGATGGAATATCTAAACCTCTAGCGGCAACATCAGTAGCGACCAAGATATTTCTATCACCTGATTTGAATTTATTTAATGCACCTAATCTTTGACTTTGTGTTAATTGACCATGTAACGGAATTGCAGAAAATCCTAATAATCTTGCTAGAAATGCAGTTCTTTGAGCATGAGCACAAGTTCTGGTGAAAATAATAATTGATTTACCTAAAAATTCATTCAATAAATAAACCAAGTATGTGTTTTTATAGCCATCTGGGACAACCATTAAAGTTTGTATTAAAGTATCAACAGTGGCATATTTTGTAGAAACTGCAACTCTAACTGGATTACTTAGAGATGCTCTTTGTAATTTTTCTATCTTTGAAGTCATTGTAGCTGAGAATAGATATGTGTTTCTTTCTCTTGGGATAATCTTGAATATTTTATCTAATGCTGGTCCAAATTCCATATCCAATAATCTATCAGCTTCATCCATAACAAGAAATTTTAAAGCTCTTAATGAAAACCCTTTTGTATTTTCTAAATGATCTAATAACCTACCTGGAGTAGCAATAATCACATGAGGTTTTCTCATTAAATCTCTGGCTTGATCCATCATATCCATACCACCAACAATAGTAACACATCTTAGACCCATATTACCACCTAATGCATCAAAAGTTTCTCTAATTTGATATGCTAATTCTCTGGTTGGTGCTAAGACACATGCGTAAAAGGCAGATCTATCTTGCCATAATCTTTGTAAGATCGGGATAGCGAAGGCTGCTGTTTTACCTGAACCAGTTTGAGCTAAACCAATGATATCACGGCCTTCTAAACCGTATGGAATCGCTTCAGCTTGAATTGGGGTTGGTTTTTCGAATTTTAATTCCTGACAAGCTTCTAGTAGTTCAGGTATTAGATCTAATTCCCTGAATGATGAGAATTTCATCTTGCTTGATTCATCAATAGTGACTTCTGTTGTGTCTGATGAAGTTTTTGATTCTTTAGTAGTGTTCTCTGTTGATGATTCGGTTTGTGCTTTTTCAGCAAGCGCTTTTCTCTTGATTTTTTCAGCTAAGGACATTGGAGTTTCTTTAGCCTTCTTTGGCTTGATGCTCTTCTTAGAGACTTTGTTGTGTGTACTCATTTCTACTGGATCTGATGGCTTATTTAATACTCTTCTTAATTAGTGTGAATATAAATTTTTCTTTGCATATATGTACTGGTAAATTTATTTCGTGGTGTCTGGATGTCATCGCCAAAAGAAAATCTTTTACCTGAAAATTTGTCTCTTGTAAAGATTAAAACAATCGAATAAAAGAATACTAAAAATGGGTAAAAGAAGAGTGAGTTCGGTGCTGTTTATTACACTTATAAGTGAGTTTATACTAACCATTTCACACAGCAAAAAAGAAGAACTCATGTTCAACCAACACCAGAGGAGATTGCTAATACTCCTCGTTCAATGGTTTTAAGAATAGGTACGAATTTGAAAAACCACTCTTTGACTCAATTAGTTAGAGATATGAGAAACGTAATGCAACCTCACACAGCCATCAAATTACAAGAAAGAAAAGCAAATAAGTTGAGGGATTTCGTAGTGATGGCTGGTCCTTTAAACGTTTCACATTTAATGATCTTCTCACAATCTGAAAGTGGTACAACTCAATTAAGACTCGCTAGAATGTCAAGAGGTCCAACTATCACATTCAAAGTCAACAATTACTCATTATGCAAAGATATCAGAAGCGCACAGAAAAATCCTAAATCCATTTCTGCAGAATCGAGAGAATTATTAACACCTCCATTATTAGTTCTAAATGGTTTTACAAATCCTTCAAAAGCTGAACCTCAAGAAAAATTATTAATTACAACTTTTCAGAACTTATTTCCTCCAATCAAACCACAATCTACTAAAGTCAGTCAAGTTAAAAGAGTCTTGATGGTTAATAAGAATGAAGATGGTACTATTGATATACGTCATTATACGATAGATACAAAATCCGTCGAAGGTTCCAAAACTGTTAGAAAACTGATCAATACTAGAACACATTTGAAGAAACGTTTACCAAATCTCCATAAAGTTGCAGATGTTTCTGAATTATTAACTGATCCATATGCTAATGGAGCTGGTTTTACAAGTGATTCTGAAGTTGAAGAAGATAGTGTTGTTGATATCAAAGAAGATGACGTTAAATTATTACGAAAGAAAGCTACTGATGACGGTGAAGAAAAGAATGTTCGTAAGAAGGCTATTAAGTTAACAGAAGTCGGCCCTCGTTTAAGACTAACTTTAACTAAGATTGAAGAAGGTATCTCATCAGGTAAAGTCTTATATCATCGTGATGTTGCCAAATCTAAAGCTGAAATAGCTGCCTTAGAAAAGAAACATGCTGAAAAGCTCAAATTAAAAGAAGCAAGAAAGAAAGAACAAGCTGAAAACATCAATGCTAAAAAGGCAAAGAAAGAAGCTAAAAAGGAAAGAAGAAAACTGCGTCAACAGCAAGGCGAAGAATCTGAAAACGACGATGATTCGGACGAAGAAGAGGCAATTCCAGAAGATTTGGACTCTGATCTGTACAGTGATGTTGATGAAATTATAGAAGATTCTGATTAAATTTTTATATACAAAATGTACAATTTTAGTGTTTTATAATTGTAGAAATATTTTCATAATTAGTTTCTTGGAAAATAGAAAAAAAAACTAATTTTGACACAATTTTGTTAATTTTGCGTAAATCTCCCTTTAAATTCACACAAAAACTAGAAAGGATTGGTAAATTCATCTGCAGCTTAGAGATATTCATATACTGAAGACAGTCACTCATCACCTGTCTTTTTTTCCACTTATTTAATCCAATTTTTTTAGGTGTTTTATATTCATACTTTGGGGATATTCAGGTAATAGAAAGTTTTGCCACAATGGAAGATCCAGGAATTCTTTGGCAACCAGATGAATGTGTTCAGAAATGTCCATTATGCCATACGAACTTCACGTTCTTCTTCAGACGTCATCATTGTAGAAGATGTGGGAAAGTTGTTTGTGGAAGCTGCTCAGAAACTAAAACAGTATATAAAAATGGTGAAAAAATAGCATCTGCTCCTGATCATTTGTTTATAGAAAGTGATGATACTCCTCATAGAACTTGTGATCTATGTGTTGAAGAAATAATATTGATCAACTCAGAAGCTCAAGGTTCTTCTGCAGATTTACAAAGTTTACCAATGAGAGTTCCATTGTCTTCAAGATATATCAAAGATATCACAATTCAAAGAACAAGACAATTAGCATCCGAAAATGATTCAGAAAGTGATATATGTCCAGTATGTGGTGATAATATTGCAACAAGATCAGAAGAAGCTAGGGAAGAGCATGTCAATGCTTGTCTAATTAAAGCAGAATTTTCAGGAACTCCAGAACAAAAAAGATCTGGAAATAGAATGTTAGTTTATGATATCCCATACCCAGAAAAAAGACCATTGATAATCTCCTGCTCAGAGTCAACATTGCCCGATTCAAATGAAAAAGACTTAGAATATGAAGAATGTGTTATTTGTCTTGAAGAATTATTACCAGGTGATAAAGTTGGAAGATTAGAGTGTCTTTGTGTATTTCATTACAAATGCATCAAAAGTTGGTTTAAGAAAAAAGGACCAGGTGATTGTCCTGTTCATGCTATTCATTTATGATCAAATTTTTTCATTTATTCTAGGTTTTTTTTGGTTCTGGTGGGAAAAGAGTCTGTACTATTAATTTTTTGGTTTGGGGATTCATTCATTTTAGGCTTTGTTATTTGTTGGCTATATAGGTACATAATATATATATATATATATGTTTATATGTTATATTTTTGAAGTTCGCAAATCGATAAGCGTCTCACTACTCTCTTACGTCTCGAAAACTGACAGCTTTTATTTTAAAATCAAATTTTGGAAGAAATTCGTGAACTAGTGGACAATATTACATGAAGTCAATAATCTATAATATCTCTTATATGACCAGCTTTATATACGTCTATATAATATTAGACCTATATATTTTTGACACTTGAGCTAGACAGACAATCACAAATATTAATTAGCCTGTTTATCGGATATCCGGCGGGCTTCCTCTATCAATTAAAAAAATATTATGATTAATAATTTTTGAGCTTTTAAAAAGTTTAAACAAAAAATTTTGACTTCTGCTTCTATGATGTCATGAGTATGACTTTGATCCTATAATCATGATGGATTGATCATAAAATCAGTAATATATTAATATTATTCATATCAAATTAGCTGGAATATCAAGGAGTATCTATCAGACAATATATGATATCAAAAATCTAATGAATTGAATTTTACTAATCGAAAGATTGTTTTCAATATATCTGAATATCTCATGATTTAGTTTTGATGTTGATCACTATTAAGCTTAGTATAACATGCATGATATTTTACAGAGGAATTACTACAATTGAGCAAAAGCACAAAAAATCTATTAATTAATTTATTATTATACACAAACTCTAATCTAGTTTAATTCTAACAGCTTTAACTTGAGTATAAGCTTCAAATGCTTCAACACCCATATCTCTACCGAAACCACTCTGTTTATAACCACCAAATGGTAAGTTTTCATCAAAATCATTATAAGTATTAACCCAAACAGTGCCTGATTTCAATAATTTAGAAACTTTTAATGCATTACTAATGTTAGTGGATTGAACACCAGCACCTAAACCATATTCAGAATTATTTGCCATTTTAACAACTTCTTCAATGGTTGAGAATTTAGAAATAGTAGCAACTGGACCAAAGATTTCTTCTTTTAAAATGGTTGCATTTTGTTCAACATCGTAAAATACAGTAGGTTCAATGAAATAACCCTTTTCACCAATTGGTTTACCACCTGTTAAGATTTTACCACCATTTTTCAAACCAATGTCAATATAACCTAAAATAGTCTCATATTGTTCTTTATTTGTGATTGCACCTTGGAAATTTTTAGCATCAAATGGAGAACCGACCTTAATATTATCTTCAATGAATTTTTTAAATTTAATTAAGAACTCATCATAAATACCATCTTGAATATAAATTCTAGAACCTGATGAACAAATTTGTCCTGCATTTTTGAAAATACCATTACATAGATTCAGCATAGTTTTTTCAACATCACAATCATTGAAGACAATGTTTGCACTTTTACCACCTAATTCTAAAGTAACTTTTTTTAAGTTTGATTTAGCACATTGAATCATAACATGTTTACCAATTTCAGTTGAACCTGTGAATGCAATTTTTCTGATCTTTGGATGGTTCAATAGTGCTTCACCACATGAACCACCACCACCTGGTAAAATATTGATAACACCTTTTGGAAACTCTTCGATTTCTTGAATCATTTTAGCGAACATTAAAGCGTTTAATGGAGTTGAACTTGCTGGTTTCAATAAAATTGTATTACCAGTGGCAATTGCTGGTGCAATTTTCCATGCTAACATCATCAATGGGAAGTTCCATGGGATCAAGCCTGCAACAACACCAATAGGTTCACGTAATGTATAATTAACATAATCCTCATGGTTTGATTGTAAAGATCTCCCATCTAATTTATCACAATAACCAGCTGTGGATTTGAAATAGTTGATAACTAATTGGACATCACCTTTAGCTAAATCTAAAGTTTTACCATTATCAAAACTTTCAATTGATGAAATTAGTTCGAAATTTTCTTCAATTTTATCAGCGATTCTATGTAATAATTTAGCTCTGATTCTTGGATCTGTGACACTCCATTTTTCAAATGCTTCTTCTGCTACTTCAACAGCATGATCAACATCTGATGAATTAGCAGATGAAACGTCTAAAACAATTTCACCAATTGATGGATTTTCAACTCTGATACGTTTTTCAGGCGTTGAATAAAATCCATTGTTGATGAATAAACCAGTTGGTTGTTCATAGACTAAACCATTAGGTAATGTGACTTTAGTGTGTTTAGCAATTTCTCTTTTGAATGTAGATAATGATCTTAAGAATTGTTTATTCTTAATTAATTGAAACATTATTTATTGAATATTTAAATAATGATCTTCAAGTAGTATATATGAAATTATCTGCTTGAAAAACAAATTTTGACTCACTGTGTATTCTCAAGGCTACAGTTTTCGAAAATGTATGGAGTCCTATGAAAGAAGATCTATCAAAGACTTTATAAAGTGTCGATGAGGTTTCGGGGAAAAGAACAAGACCGTTACAGGCGTCTAAATCTAGCCTCTAGGGTCTGGGGTCCACAAACCACCAAATTAGAAGATCTTACACAGAAACACACCCGAATTCTTTCAATCAAAGGGTGTCATGACTTAAAATTCATTGGTGTGACTGTACAATATTGACGAGTCACAATTCATCAGTGATATATCTAGCTTTCGACTTGATTTATGTGTTATAACCGTAACTCCGTGATACGATTACATAATAGAGGATGTGAAGCTTACGAGATTTCTTAAGATTTTCAAAAATACACATGATCTTAGTTCTAGGAGAGTGTAATTGCAACAGGGGATGTTGATTTTGTTTGATGGTGGCCTATATATCATTAAAATTTTCAAGGACTCAATTATTGATGAGTTTTCAGTTACTAATTGAAATTAATATCTTTTGTGCCAAAATTTTACCGACATACTGCATGAACACTTTGCTATAAAGGTTACTTTAGTCATATCACTACCTACATTTTTGGTACTCATTTACGTATATATAACTCTTTAAATGCTCTTTCTGTTTTTCTCCTTGATCTACAGATTATCAGGCGAGATAAGATAGGGTTTACCAAAGTGAACAGTGAACCTGATCTGATATCAAGAGTTTAAAGTTGGTAGGGTTACCTGATTCTAGATACTAAAATAGAACCTGCTCATATCGAAAGAGATCTTCTCCCTAGTTAGATACTAAAGCTTTGATATGAATTGAGATTGTATATTTTAAAAATAAATACAAAAATGAATCAGATATAAACCAATAAACAATATTTCTGCTTTAATATGGCACACACTCTAAATAGAGAAAAAAATAAAAATAAATACACTTATCTACAGTTTCTGAATACTCCCAGCTAGTCCTAATGTGATTCTATTTGAGCTAGCCATAACTTTAAATATTAACAAAGATCTTTTAAAAAAAACCATAACATGAACTAGTACAAAAAATGAAATCAAGAGAGAATGTTTAACTAGTGATTTCGACATTTTTAAATCAAACTAAAGATAGTCTAAAGTGAAGGAGACTCACCTTACAATTGTGTAAAACACATAAATTTAAAAATTTTCATAATATACACTCTAAAACATGACCATTTAACAGAATCGTTCTGAAAAAAGCCTCCAATGCAAATCAAATCGCCATAAACCATATTAAAATATTGACCCAAAAGAAGTAAAATTACCATAAATTATTAGTTACATTGACCAGGATAATTTCTAGCAGTAACTGGAGATGGAAATAAACCAGCAGCGGTTAATCTTTGGAAATCCCATTCTATGGTAGTTTCTGTTTTCCAAGTCCAGAAAATCCAGCCATTACCTTTTTCGAAAGCATCTAATTGAGCTTCAATATATCTTCTATAATTAGCTTTTTTATCTTCTGAGAAAGTTGAAATATCTTGAGAGCCATCACAACTTCCTAACCAGTTCTTATTTTGGAAAGTAGCATCGTAACGAGCACCACGGTTAACACCGTTTAGCCATTTGGCACAATCAGTTAAAGCAGCAGACCATTCACCACCAATGTTCCAGTGGTATTCAGATGCAGCTTGGTCACCCCAAGTACAAGCAACACTGATATGTTCATCAATGGATCTTGATAATTCACCAGGGGAGAAAACTTGGTAATGATGATGATCGATAACAATACCCCAATAACCTTGATCAACTGTGAATTTATCATCAAAGTAGTTTGGAGCAGTAAAACCATCTTGAATAACAGCATTTTGATTAGAGACAGATCTCAAATTTTCATAACCCCATTTCCAGAAATCATTGACCAAATTCAAATCTAAGGCTGGAGTTAATGGTTCATTGATTAATTCAATACCAATAACAACATCTTGATAAGATTCATGTCCATATTTGTTGAAAATTGCTTGTAACGCAGTTAAAGTTAAATCTAAGTTATTTGGTTCTAGAAAGTTGTATTGATCTCTTAGACCTGAATTATCAAAACCATTTTGAGAGCCTGGAGCACCATGTAAATCAACCCAAACCTTTAAACCATGAGTTCTGGCCCAACCAATAGCTTGATCTAAATATTTAGCTTGTCCAGAAACGTATGGATCAGTAGAATACTGAGCGAAAGCCCAATAACCAATTGGAATACGAACCATATTTAAACCTGCATCGGCAATGTTTTTGAAATCAGCTTCAGTGATCCAAGTTGACCAATGTTGTTCTAAACGGTTTTTAGCCTCAGTTTTACCTAAAAATTGAGTATAATGATATTCATCAACTGGGATTTTAGATTCATCAGAGCCAAATGCTTCGAATAAGGATGGAGTAATGAAAGGTTCTAAAACGAACCAACCACCTAAATTAATACCTCTAAGCATATCATTATGATAATCCCAACCATTTGAATCTTTTTTAGTGAATTGAACACCACCTTTGGATGGAATTGGACCTGCCAAAACTTGAGTAAGTGTAAGAGCAACAGTTAAAAGAGATGCAAACATTGAGCAAATAAAATGACTTAAATGAAATCAATAATATTTAGATCATTGTTAAGTAATAATAAAATGGAATTTGTTTCATATTTAAATCATTTGATTTAAGGAGTTTTGCAGATATATTTTTAGCTATTAGATTTTCGCACCTAATTTGATATATATGGGTACGTACTATAAGACCACTGAATAAAGCGGCTTGAAAATTACTGGATTGGGCCTGCTTGGCGAGAATTTTCTGCATCTGCATAAATCAATTATTTTTTACATTTTCCAGATATTTCACTTTTCAAGAATCGAATTTTGAGTGAAGGGAAGATTTAAGACATGAATCATAATCTCACCAGTCTTGTGATTCATGAATGATTCATCACTGGCATAGTGCAAATTAGATACTTCAATCTTGGGTCTTAAATTTCACTAGACGCGTATACTCAATTTCGCAAAGTACATAATGTTGTCAAAATTACTACTACATGTAAGTACTTTGATCATTTTCTTGTAACACAATCAATATTCAAGATTCAATTAGAATTAGAAGTACTATTATCTATGAATCAAAAAGTATAAAGGAATATAACTATAGTTTGATATAAGATATAATATGAGAAAACAATCACTCAGTCTTGTATGTTTAGAAGTTTTTCCTATTGATATTAGCATATTTATAAAAGCTAGATTTTCATACATACTTAATAAAGAGTTTTAACCTATAGTATGGTTATGCCTCTGGCCTGCCTGTATATACTGTGAACTATCAACTACAGATTTATTGATTATTAATTTCAGGTTATCTGCAGAAAGAAACAAGGTTCTCTATTTGCCCAAGAGGAAAGTTTCATTAAGAGACCTCTTCGACTAGGCTCAACCAATAGATATGAAGGATTTAACTCTTGAATTACATAGGCAGTTTCACAAATCTGTAAAATTTTTTTATTTGTAAACATATATATATACTTATAGCTTATGAGTATCTATCTGAAGTTCGATATTAGTATTGTACTTAATTCAAATTTAGAAACATTGAAATGAGTGAAGTAGATATGCTGGGACTTCAAAAAAGAGAACTAAACCTTAATATCAATGTGTCCATATTGAAAGCTAAACATGAACAAAATTAAAAATCACAAATTAACGTTTCTTTCAAACTATATAGCACATGTGTGAAACTCCGGTAAAAAATATGCCTTTTTTTCGTTTTAAATTTAGCGCGTTTTATTTTTTCTGGCGTTTTTTGTTACACGAAAATCGATTTGATTTCCAAACACTTTAAAAACTGAGATTTCAGATTTAATGATACAAAGTGATTATAGGAAAGACTGCCAGATTTCCATAAAATTATAGTTCACCAAAAGTATTTGTCAGAAAAGAAGATATGGGGGGAATAAGATAACAGCATATCGCTGGCATGAAATTTCTTGTCCAGTTGAAGTCTTTATTCGTCACAAAAATTAACTCGATGACATATTATTTAAACAACAAAAAAGTTCCAGGCCTAAATAAAGTCTCTGTAATCTACACAATTTTTTTGATGGATATTATGGTCTTACCAACAGTAAGTGTACTGTTTGTCCGGATCATTAAAATTTTTAGTGACGCATTCAACCTTCAGAATTACCATGGCAACCTTTGATCTAGTAATAAACAAACAATAAACTCTTTTCATGTAAACAAGTTATACAAAATTTGAAATAGTAATAAATTAGAAAAGTATCCATGTTAATTAGAATGTTTCACAGAATAGCTTTAAGTCACATGTGGTCCAGACAGGTATTGATCAGAAAAGCAAACATCAAATACTTTAAATTTATGCTTAAAGCCTATTTACTGGAGAAGATCCAAAGTATTAGCGAATCACGAGTGGTGCATGACTCGTGAGACTATGTAAATAATCCTCAAACTCAATAAATATTATGTTATAAAAAATTGCTCTAATTTAAATCAATTATGAGTATTTCTAGTCTCAACCTAATATACAAAGCCTATCCAAATAACAATACCTAATTTTTATCCAGTGACAAAAGAATTTCCCATCCGATTATGCCAAAATAATAATATTCGCTTTTGAAAGTGGTCATGATGAAGAATCAGCAGGTAGTTCTAAGATTGAACTGCTCAATTTTGTAAAAAATTGAATTAAAAACCTTCACTTTTTTTTATAAGTTCCATATATATATATCATCTTGTATAATGTAGCTAAGCAATCTGAACAATTCCTTTAAAATATAGCTATAGCTCTAATAATGTTGAATATAATACAAAATATTAAATTCAAAGAGAAAAACCATGAACGAAGCGAGGTTTTACTTCTAGATACGGCACAATAATCATAATCATATAGCATGGTAATTAGTTAAATATAAGACCTTGTGTTCGCTAATGGATTTTAAAAACAACATCAAAATCATTGGTAACCAAACATAGAAATATCTATATCAAGAAACCAATTCAAAAGTATTTGGATTAATCTCATCAAGACCATATTCTTTTCTTTCATCATTATTTCTTAAATTTTTGAAAAACATTTCAGGTGGAGTACAAGTTCCTAATGCTCTTCTTGCATGATTACTTAAGAATGTTAATCCAACAATATAACTGGCATTAACCCAACCAAACCCTTCAGTGGCAACACCTTTGAAATCTGATCCTTGATTCCCATACTCTGCATCAACCCTATGAGGATCAGTTGATCTAGTAACATCATATTTTTCAACAACTATACCATTATAATCAACAAAAGCTTTGGTCATTAAATATAACCATCTATATGCTAATCTTCTTGTGATTCCAGGATAACCATAATTTTCAAAACCAACCCAAGCTAAGATTTGTTGAGGGGCCCAACCATATGGATAATCCCATTGTCTACTTGGTCTATCTAATGAGATTTCACCCCTTGATTTTAAAGTACCTGAAGCTAAACCACCTAATTCTTCGAAAAGATGTAATGATTTTGATAATTTCAATGCTTGTTCCTTTGAGGAATGACCTGCCCATAAAGCCCAAAAGCAAGTCGCTGATTCATATTGGGATTGTAATTTTAATTTGATGTTATAATCGAAATATAACCCTTTCTGTTCATTCCATAAATATTTATTGATTCTTTCTTTTCTTAGTTGTGCTCTTTCATACCAAATTTTAGAAGTTTGTATCATATCATCATCTGTCTTGAATTCATCATTGAAATAATCTTTAATTATGTTAGCAATATCAATTTCATATTTGTATAACAATGAATTTAAGTCAATGGTCACTAAATTAGCACAGATACCTTCTAATCTATAACTTGTATCATGACCACTTTCACGAACAGCTCTATCATGGATGAAATATTCATCTAACGCAGGTTCATTTATTTCACCACTATTATAACGATCTCTAAATTCCTCAATTGAAATATCATATTTTAAAGCATATGTACTTAAAACACTATCAAAATGACTTGGTTCAGTTTCTGGTGGAATACCAATCCCATCAGGATGATAGCAAGATAATCCAGTAGATTCATCATATCTTGGTTTTGAAGTCCAAACGCTTTTATATTCTTTGATAGCGGCATTAATTGATCTTTTCAACAAATCTAAAGCTTCAGCATTTTTTTCACCACCCATTTTTTCAAAGATTTTGAATGACATGTCTGTTAAGAAAGGAGGTTGAGATCTTGATAAGTAATATGATCTATTAGCATTTAAGATCTTACCATAATGATTGATTTCGAATATAAAATGTTCAACCATCCCTCTTGCTAATTCAATTTTATTATTAATTAATAAACCTAAAGATTCCATGTATGAATCCCAACCATACAATTCATTGAACCTACCACCTGGAACAACATAAGGGTAGCTTATTAACGCTGGTTCACCGGTTGTTGGATCATGGACATGTTCCATTGCTAATGCTAATAGGCCAGGTTTATCATTTATTGATTTGACGTATTCTGGAGTGATTTCCCTTGGTAAGTATTCTACTTCTAGAAGAAGATCAGGTTTGTCTCTGGATATCTTGACAAAAAATTCATATTGATCTTGACAATCATAAGGGATATAAATTCTTGGATTTGATTGAATTTTAGTATCTTTGGCAAAAGTTGAAATACTTTCTGAATCTAATCTTCTTGTTAAGTTTTTCCAGAATTGTGTGGAAATTAATCTTGATAACCTGTCAACTGGATTTTCATTTAATCTTGCCTCATCCAGAATCATCTGGTTTCTACCAAATCTTTTAGCAATTGTTAATTCTTGTAATAGATTAGATAACATATAAGTTCCTCTAATATCCTTTTGATTGTACCCATTTGAATTCATCGTTCCCAATTTCAAAACTTTTGGTCCTGTATCTTCAATGGTGATTTGAAAGTTTCTATCCGTATCTTCACTTTCCAATAATTCTTTTAAAGTTGAATCAATATCACTAATGAAATATCTTTGACCTCTTGAATTTCCTGTATTTAACCCAGTCTCATCCTGTGAGCCTCTTCTCTTAATTGAAGATTTAATTTGATTTTTAAATTCATCATTCATTAAGCTCCTATTGTCAACATAACTCAAAGTTCTTGTTCTACTGAATTTTGAATTTTTGGATAATTTAGATGGATCTGTCTTTGGACCATAATAAACCTCAGCTTGACTAAACGGATCAAATTCATCGATTGAGGACTTTCTGCGTCTTGACTGATTCATGTTGAAATCAGTTGATATGTCATCAGTCATGATGTGAATAGAAATATAATATTGATGATATGAATTGATAGTAAATAACTGTTAATGGGGAATAGAGCAATGATAAGAGTCAACTTTAAGGATAACAGCACAGCACAACAGTCACACACCCAATAATAACGAGTAGAGAACTGATATAATCTGAACTAAATAGATTTGCAACTGATTGAACAGTGAAGAATTTAACAAAATTGAATAAAATTGTATTTGAATGAATTAATTTGTGAAATTAAAAAGAAAAGAAGACCGATATTAGTCTGCGATTCGGTCTGCGCACACAATTACGTAAGTGTATTACATAATCAGATTGATTACATAATTTTTTTTTTCTCGAATTTTTTTTTTTTTGTTTTGATTTTTAGACAAAAAAAAAGCTTTTAGTAGATTTGATTTCAAAAACAGCAAAAAGATCCACAAAAATGTCTGAAGAAACCAAACCAGTCGAACAAGCCAAAGAAGCTGCTGAACCAGTCGTCTCTAAGCCTCCAACCTCCGACGTGTTCGCCATGTTCGGTGGTGCCAAAAAGAAGGCTGAAGCAAAAGAAGAAGAAGAAGAACCAAAAAAGTCCACTGAAGAAGAAGATGATGAAAAAGCCGTTGAAGAAGAAGCTGATGTCCATTTCGAACCATTAGTCAAACTAGACAAAGTTGAAGTCAAGACTAACGAAGAGGAAGAAGAAGTTCTATTCAAGACTAGAGCTAAATTATTTAAATTTCATCCAGACTCTAAAGAGTGGAAAGAAAGAGGTACTGGTGATGTTAAGTTCTTACAACACAAAGATAACAGTAAAGTCAGACTTTTGATGAGAAGAGATAAGACATTAAAAATCTGTGCTAACCATTTCATCTCTGCTGATTACGAATTGAAACCAAATGTCGGTTCTGATAGATCTTGGGTTTATAACGTGACTGCTGATATTTCAGAAGGTGAACCTGAAGCTCAAACTTTAGCCATCAGATTTGGTGATAAAGATAAAGCTGATAAATTTAAAGAAGAATTTGAAAAAGCTCAAGAATTCAACAAGAAGAAATAAGTCATTAATAATGTGTATACAGCTATAAATTTCAAAAACTAATTAGATTAAATGTATTATTTACAATTCTTTCTTTTCTTCATCTCCTTCTTCTTCTTTAACGTTTGATTTATTCCATCCAAATTTGATCAATATCCATGCCATGTGATATGGTTTCAAGTCTGGCCATAATACATCTAATAATTCAATTTGAACGTTTTTAGAACAAACTTGCCATAATAGGAAGTCACTTAATCTACTAACACCACTTGTTCTTATCAATAAATCCAAAGGGGCTTGACCTCCAGTGAATAGATTATCTTCGATCAGTTGTTGGTTGATATCGTCCAATTTCAATTCATTCGAATGTTTAACGATTTTTCTCAAAGTTGTCGTTATCTCATACCTTGAAGTATATGGGAAACAAATATTCAGTATAGCTCTTTCATTATTCTTAGTTATTTCCTCTGCATCATTCAACACTTTTAACACATCTTTTGGCAACAATGATTTATCTCCCAATACTTTGATTCTGATCCCGTATCTCTCACATATTTCACCATTATCCACCATTTGAGTAAATCTTGCTTTAGCCAATTCCATCAACCAATCAACTTCGCTTTTCTTTCTCCTGAAATTCTCTATACTAAAGGCAAAAACGGTAGCTGACTCCACACCACACTCGTAGCACAACTCCAAAATCTTCGCCATGCTTTCAAATCCGGCATTATGGCCTTCTTTTAGTTCAATATTGTTCTTTTTAGCATATCTTCTGTTTCCATCCATCACGAATGCCACATGTTTAGGCACCGGCCCCGTCTGTATTATCCTCGCAAAGATCGTCTTTACACCACCAAGAACGCTCGCATAGCCTGGAAAGCTCTCGATCCAGTCCAACATTTGTCAATCCAACCGAATGAATGCCACCAAATCAATATTATTATGGGTACCAGTAGAAAAAAACCAGATGAAAATTTAAATATGAGAAATTAATCAATGAGTATTAAATACCAGACACTGAACTTCCTTAATTTAAAGTAAGAAAATGTTCAGAGCCTCCACTAGATCATTGAGGTCCGTCAAACACAGACAGATCTCCAACTTTAGAGTCCGTACTGCTTCTTCATGGAGTACAGCTATTGAAACTGCAGCAAGATTAGTTACACCAGCTTCAATTTTGAAAGATCCAGTTTCATTAGTTAGTCATGAGATGTCCCAATTAGCCACAAATATCGGCTCTTTAATCGGCTCAGGACATCCTACGTTGAATAGAATCTCAGCCTATTACTTTGAAAGTCAAGGGAAAAAAATAAGACCATTGATTGTTTTGTTAATGAGTAGAGCATTAAGTGAGATCCCAATTGAACAAAGAAATCGTATCCCCATTGATGATCTAGATATCCCTGAACAGCCAGTATACACCGGCACTGAATCATTGAGTGCGATACTGAAAGATCCACTTAGTCCGTTATCACCATTAAAGATATTACATGGTATCAATCCAAAATTAATACTAGACCCATTGACCAAACCTCATGAATCTCTTCCTGAATTTGATAACAAAAGAGGCATCTTACCAAAACAAAGAAGACTAGCAGAGATTGTGGAAATGATCCATACTGCCTCTTTATTACATGACGATGTTATTGATAATTCAGATTCAAGACGTAATAGACCAAGTGGGAACGTGGCTTTCAATAATAAAATGGCCGTTTTAGCAGGTGATTTCCTATTAGGTAGAGCATCTGTTTCAATCTCAAGATTAAGAAACCCTGAAGTAATTGAATTAATTTCAACTTCAATTGCTAATTTAGTTGAAGGTGAATTCATGCAATTGAAAAACACTGTTTTTCAACCAAATGAGAACTTGATTGAGAATGATAGTAAACAGATCCCAACCCCAACAGGTACTGTTCCAACTGATGTCCATGAGTACAGTGTTCAAAAACCACAATCTTTTAGTCATAAAGATAACGTTGATGCTGCATTTGAATATTATACCCATAAGACATATTTGAAGACAGCAGCATTATTGTCCAAATCATGCCGTTCTGCAGCTATTTTAAGTGGAGCACAAGTGGAAGTGATTGACAATTGTTACGAGTTTGGTAGAAATATTGGGTTATGTTTCCAATTAGTTGATGATATTTTAGATTATACTCAAACTTCAGAACAACTAGGTAAACCAGGTATGGCCGATTTACAATTGGGATTAGCCACGGCACCAGTGTTGTTCGCCTGGAAAGAGAATCCAAAGTTAGGAGAAGCCATTTCTCGTAAGTTCAAGAATCCAGGAGACGTTGAGTTTGCAGTTGGTGAGGTTTACAAGCATGATGGACTAGTTAAGACCAAGGCATTAGCAGAAGAATACTGTAAAAAAGCCTTGAAAAATCTCAGAGAGGTTCTTCCAGAAAGCGACAGCAGAAGTGCTCTTGAGTTCTTGACCAATGCGATTGTGACCAGAACCAAGTAGCCGTAGAGTACATAGATATATATAAATACAAAACTATACATATTATACGTCTAATAGGAGTAGTGTTAGTAGCCCTTGATTATTCCCGATAGAAAAAATGGAAAATTGAAGAATTTCTATACAGAAATCTCTTTAAATCACAACATCAACTACTCACTCACACGAATCTACAAAATCTACACTCTTTTTAATGGTATTTTCCAACTCACAGTCTTCCAACTCAGTGGAATCTGATAGTGATTCTGCAAACACCGCAAGAGCCAAAAAATACGAAATTCATGAGGTTACAAACACCATCATTGGAACTCCTCAACATCAACAAAAGTTGTTAGTCCCATTAGACGATGAAGATAACACATCCATAATGATGACCTTCCATAACACGAAACCTTCCCCACTGATCATTGTACTAACTATCGTCTCTTCTATCTCTGGTTTTATGTTCGGTTATGACACAGGTTATATCTCATCTGCTTTAGTTGCCATTGGTGCTGATTTAGATAACCAAGTTCTATCGTATGGTCAAAAGGAAATGATCACTAGTGCTACTTCATTAGGTGCCTTGATCACTGCTACAATGGCTGGTCTATTAGCTGATCATTTCGGTAGAAAACCAGTGATTATGTTCTCAAACGTCTTGTTTTTAGTCGGTGCTACAATGCAAGCTGCTGCTAATACATATTGGGTTATGGTTATCGGTAGATTTGTTATGGGTTTTGGTATTGGTATTGGCTCATTAGTTTCACCTTTATTTATCTCTGAAATATCTCCATCTAGATTTAGAGGTCGTTTAACCGTTATCAATTGTTTATGTATCACTGGTGGTCAATTAGTCGCATATGGTGCTGGTGCTGGTTTAACTCATGTTCATAACGGTTGGAGAATTTTAGTTGGTTTATCTTTAGTTCCTGCTGCTTTCCAATTTGTTGTTTTCTTTTGGTTACCAGATACACCAAGATTTTATATCATGAAGGGTAATTTAACTAAAGCTGAACAAGTTTTAGCTAAAACTCATTTAGGTTCCACCGAAGATTTAATCCATGATAAAGTTGATGAATTAGCAAGATTAAACAGTTCAATTCCAGGTAAGAATGTCTTTGAAAGAACACTCAATGCCATTAAAGAAGTCCATACAGTTCCATCTAATTTTAGAGCTTTAGTTATTGCATGTGGTTTACAAGGGATTCAACAATTTACAGGTTTTAACTCATTGATGTATTTCAGTTCAACTGTTTTCGAAACCGTTGGGTTCAAAAATGCCACTGCAGTTTCAATTATTATTGCAGGTACAAATTTCATTTTCACAATCATTGCATTTTTCATCATTGATAGAGTTGGTAGAAGATTAATATTGTTATTAGCAATCCCAGGTATGATTATTTCATTAGTGTTATGTGCAATTGCATTCCATTTCATGGGTATCAAATTCGATGGATCAGATGCAATTATTGCTTCTTCTTCAATTTCAGGATGGGGAATTTTAATTATCGTTGGTATGATTTGTTACGTCGCTAGTTATTCAATTGGTATTGGTAATGTTCCATGGCAACAATCTGAACTATTTCCTCAAAACGTTCGTGGTATTGGTACATCATTTGCCACTGCAACAAATTGGGCAGGTTCATTAGTTATTTCATCAACTTTTTTAACAATGTTGGAAAAAATTACACCACCTGGTACATTTGGATTCTTTGCCGCATTGAGTGCAATTTCTTGGGTCTTTGTTTGGTTCTGTTATCCTGAATTATCTGGTTTAGAACTAGAAGAAACACAACAAATATTAACTGGTGGATTCAATATTAAAGCTTCAAAGATTTTAGCAAAAAAGAGAAAACAAATTCATCAAGAATTTGATGTTGAAGCTCATGTTAAAGCATCACATGAAATCATTGAACATAATGATAATGCAGAATCAAGTAACTAAACCCTTTATGTGGTTTGATAGGACTCTTTTTCAATATGTTCTATTTCTTTACAATCTAGTTTACAGTTGAACTGTTATTGTGGTTGTTGTCCGTTTAACGGACTCTGTTTCATTATAATACAATCTGTCATCTTCTATAGAAAGTGTGTTATATATCGTATTTAGTTAATTTTTAATATCAATCTTACAAAATTTAATCACGTAGGGAAAATCATATATTATTAATCATCATGCATATTTGAAACCGATTTAGTACTTCTATGATAGCTCTTATTTTCATTATTATTATAATTATTATTATTATTATGATCTTTCTTCTTTATATTAAAAATGTTAGAAATGGAACTACTATGACCATTTTTCTTGAATCTATTAATCCATTTCGATTTACTCTTAACATCGCCATCACCAATCATACCGCTACCAATATTATTATTATTCTCACTCTGATACTGTTCTGGGATCTCAAAATCATCATTTGAAACATATACAGAGTACCTTAACTGTTTATCATTAACTTGAACATCATTTCTATTGTAATTATGATTCGACTTCAGCCTTACAAAACTTTCCTTATTATTACCATTGCCATACGAAGGCGATGATATCAATTCATAAGGGGTGTTATTGTTATTAAATGACGAGTTTCTTGAATGAGTAGGTGTATGATTTCTTAATGATTTGAAATATGATGCAGGGATGGGTAATGGTTGTGGAGTTATATAATGATTGTTTGTTGTCTTTTGACGTTTGGTAGGGGTTGCGGATCGCAGTAGTTCCTCATCAATCTCTAAAGTGTCAAGAAGTGTCCGCTCATGAAGTGAGTCGTTGTCGTTATCATTGGAGTAGTTCATTAGTGATGATGAAGATGTTGTTGTTGTTCGATTTGTTGTTGATGTTTTGAATTTTTTTTTCTGGTTTTTGATCTCCCCGGAAACAAAAATATACCTCCAATTGAATGGTATTTCTAGTAAAGTCAGACAGAGAGCTAAAACAATCCTTTGTATAAGAGCATAATAACCAAATAAGCAGAAAGTTCAGACCAGATCAGCTTTTCATCAACTGTACTAAGATTTAGTGTAAAGATCACAGCTATATCAAAATTGACCAACACAGCTTCAAATTGAGATGTAAAAAAGTCTCTAACATGGAAGACTTAATGTCCCATCTTTCATCTTAAAGGTTTTAATATCACTAAACTATGTAGAATAAGCGATTTGAGGGCTCAATTAAGAGACATTGACGAATAGTGGCCAATTCGGTATTATTTTTGACACAAAAATAAGTACATAAACATTTGTAAGATTGAGAAAAATGTCAAAACGTCTTTATATATCAGGAGTAATGAATGTATTTGATGCTACTATAGACCAACTGGACAAAATTCATGATTCACTTAAACTAATACTAAAGATGGTTAATCCGTAAAAGGTGCCTGATTCAATCTTTAAAGAACTAATAAGGTTAGCAGAATGTTTCAAGGACGCTAAATTGGTCGGATAGTTAGTGATGAGTGATGAGCCATTCATTTACATTTCAAATCAAGTCAATGGAAGGCTGGAGAGTTATCAGTTAGTGGCCATGTGACAAATAAAGATCTGATCCCTACTCTTCTGAGCGTTTATAGAATTATGAATATTTGTGAGATCTGAGAGAAAGATGTGCTATCATTCAGTAACCAGCTAGCTACTTAAGCATACTTATGAATGCTGTGGTGCTCTAGAACTATTTTGTTCCGAGTTAAGATTCTAGATTACATAACCACTACCCTAAATATTACGTCAGCATCAAAAAATGCTACATCAATCAATATTCTGACTAATTAACACCTAACATTGTATATAAACCAATCGAGAACAATTGAAAATCAACAACAATGGAGGGAATCATACTGAACATGATGTCCAACATCCCAATATGTACAAGAATATACACTGGAATGATTTTAATCTCATCTTTCCTTGTGAGCACGAACACCATATCCAACTTTGATTTAGTATTTGTCACATCATTTTATAATAAAAGAGAATATTGGAGATTAATTTCATCATTTATATATTTTGGATCATTTGATATCAACCTTTTGAATTGGTTGATTCACATTTCACAACACATGAGTACGGTTGAGATGAACTTTTTCAAAACAAGGGATTTCTTATGGTATATTTTATTAAATATGATATTTATTATATTATATTCAAATTACATTGAATCTAGCTATTTACTAGGACCAGAAATAGTGGTGAGCACAACATATTACTGGTGTCGTAAAAACCCAGACATGAATCTAAGTTTGTTCTTTGGGTTGATTAATTTTAAAGCTGAGAATTACCCTTTTTCAATAATCGTATTTGGTGTTTTAAAAAAAGGTTTCAATAGAAGATTATTAGGTGAATTCAATGGATTATTGACGGGACATTTGATGTTTTACTTTGAAGAGATCTTTGAGAAATTATTTGGTTGGAATCCTTTGTTACCACCATGGGAATATTTTAATAATGATAATAATATTAACTACAATAATATTGATGTGAATAATATTAATGATAATGATGATAATAATGCTATAAATAATGAGGATCTGAATGGTCCTGGTGTTGTTAATCTCAATTTTAATGAATAGAGATGAGAGTAATGCATGAAATGTCATAATGATGATAAATATCTGGAAAGTCTTAAATTCATTCTTCGTAGTCCAATCCAAACAATTCATAAAACTCCTTACTCGGTTCCAAAGAATCCTTCTCATTTTTTAAAACGTTTGATATCTTTGAATCACGCTCACTTAATCCATGATTATTTCCTTTCTCTATTGAATCTTTCAAAATATGTAAAGTTTTCAGATCTAAAGTGTTCAAGTTCCTGAAGATATTAAATTTCTTCAAATTTGTAATATAGGTATGCAGTTCCGGATCATAACTCACTAAGCCTTTCTTCACTATTCTTTCACAATTATCAAGATACTTGAACACATCATTTTTAGGGATATTAGTATATCTGGACTTAAAGCTCGGTCTTGAGTTTATTATGGATTGTTTTGCTAGGATCATTGACGATCGTGTTTCCTTGACTGGTGGAGTGGTGGTTGGCTGGATGGAGTTGACTATTGTGGGTTTCTTTCTGTATCGTTTCCTTAATTTGGGCATTAGATTTTGATTTTGCGATATTTTTGCTGGTTTTAGTTAACTGTGAGATGAAGTATACTTTTTTTTTCTATCTTGGAAGTGCCCGTACCGGAAAATCAATATACCACAATCGTTTAATAATTTACTGTAAACTTTTGATAATAAAACTTCAGTTATAAAAATCGTTCTTTAGCACATTGTATTATACTTGTAGTACTAGTAGTAAAATATAATGCTGTCTACAGATAAAGTACAATGATCAGTAACTTAATAAGATAAATAATATATTAGAGCAGACTATATGCATATAAATAATATCAAAGCTCATCTTTGACGACTTTACCTTCATGTCTCGGGACTTCACTGTCTTTGATACCTCTGTAGATAGAAGACTGCCAATTTCTTGCATTTTCGAAACCGTTGGTTCCATGTTGGTAATTAGTGAAAACTTCATACATTTTCTCTCTTGAAGTGGTGACGAATGGACCATGTTGAACGACTTGTTGATCTAAAATTGGACCACCGATTAAAACGAATCTTGTTGGTTCATTTTGATCTTCTGGCACCTTACCAACGACTGAATCACCATCTCTGTTGAAGAAAGTGACTTGATATTGGTTTAGTTTTGTACCACTCACTTCTAAATCACCTTTCAACAAATATAAGAAGACGTTGTAATTTTCTGGAAATTCTTGCTTGAATTCACCACCTGCTTTAATTTCATAATCGTAATAATCAACAGCGACTCTTGCTAAATCTTGAACAGATTTAACACCGTAACTTTCACCAGCAATCACCTTGACTGTAACTTTATCATCTGGTTTCGCAACTGGAATTTCATTGGCTTTTAAATCTCTGTAAGCTGGTTCACATTCTTTCAAATTTTCTGGTAAATCAACCCATAATTGCATCCCAACAACAGGAGATTTGTCTTCACTTTGAATTGGCATCTCAGCGTGGACAATACCTTTACCGGCAGTCATGAATTGTAAATCACCTGGTCTTAAAATCCCTCTTTCACCAGTGAAATCTTCATGGGCAAACATACCTTCTAACAGATAAGTGACTGTTGAAAATCCATGATGAGGATGATCAGGGAACCCAGCACTTGGATCAACACTGAAATGATCAAGCATTAAAAAGGGAGAGAAGTATCGTTGTTTCATTGTCCCGATTGATCTTCTGACTTTGGCACCAACACCTTCTTCCTGTGCGATGGCTGTGAAATATTTGAGAATTGTTCTTGGAGCGACCATTGTTCTTTTGATTAGTTGGCTAATATTGAATAATTGTCTAGTAACTATGGTACTAGTAGTAGTTTAATATGATATAACGTTTTTTTAGGAGAGTTTGGGTTGACCTTTGAAGAACTGAGCCTGTTATATAGTAAAATTCACAGTTGATTTAGTCAATAATTACTAAATGTGGTGATAGTGGGATGAGAAATGTATGCTGATGCCCTAAATTTGTGTATAAAATCCTCTTTTACCGGGATGATCTCGGCACTCTTTACTTTTTACAAATTCTTTACTAATGAATTCGGATTTGTAATAACGACAAAAAGATTGGAAAAGAAACAATTTGACACATTTTAGATGATTTGATAATGATTATCCAATGGTTATCCAATGATTACCGTTCATTATGACATATAACTATTATTAATTTCATTTGACTAATGTTTATCTACTCTTTTATGAAGAGACGTTGATTGGGACACATATGACTGTTGACTGTGGGTGGACCCTGAAGAATATTGAGGACCGATGAGTAATGATTGTAGATAATGGATTAAGATTATAGAAGACCAGTTCTACTGTTTCTTTTACTACGAATAATCTTCTATTTCCAATGTATATTTCTCAATCAACCAAACTAAGTTGCACATGACCTATTGGAAAGCTCCTAAAATATTCAATCTTCTTTGCAAACTGTCTATTTTATCTCTTGATAAAGATTTGGCAGTCTTTAATAATTTACTTAATCTAGCAGTTTCTTTAGCAAAAAATTCTTCTTCACCATTAATGATTTTATTTAAGAGTTTTTTATAATATTTGTAACTTTCATCTTCATTCACACGAATTGAATTAACTAGTTCAGTAGCCAATTGATTGATTTCAGTTGGTTCTTGTTCTAATAAATCTAAAATCTTAGCATCCAATTCTTTAATTCTACCAAAACTCGGTAATAATGAGCCATCTGCATTTCTATAAGTATTGGCAAGCTCATTAACATGAGCAACTAAACTGTCAATATCTCTACCAAATTCATAAAGAATTGGGGTATCATCATTTGCCTTGAACGATAAAATTGTTGGAAATCCTTTAATATTATATTTCTTTTTCAATTCATCAGAAGGACCGTCAGTTGTTGAGACTTGAGCAATGATAACATCTTCATCAGCTGCAAAAACATTAGCTAGTTCTTCCCAATTTGGTTTCAATGACTTACAATGACCACACCATGAGGCAGTAAAGACAACGAAAACATTCTTACCACTTTTCAATAGAACATCATCAAAATCAAAGTCACTAACTTGCACAACATTTGATTGAATCTTAGGAATATAAACGTAATCATCAACGTTATCACTGATAAATTTAACAAATGAATCAACGGTTCTCTTACCCTCGAACTCAATTGGTGTATGATCTTTATCACCATCAAATAATTTAAGTGTTGGGAATCCAGGGATATCAAATTGATTACAAGTAACTCTGTTCTCTTCACATTCAATCTTCACGATCTGGACATTGCTTGTCTTGCTATATTTAGCAGCTAATTCATCTAATTTTGGGGCTAATTTTTTACAATGATGACACCAACTCGCATAAAATTCCACTAATGTGGCCTTGTTACTGTTGTAGACAATATCATTGAAATTGTCGTTGTTAGCAATAATCACCTTTTGGGCAGAGACAAGACTGACTAATGCTACACGGAAAACTGACTGTAGTAACATGATTCAAAAGAGTGCTAATTGTGAGGTACTTGAAGAGTCCCTATAGTTTTATCAATTTGATTTTTAATTGTTAATACATCCAGACATTGTGCGATTTGATATCTCCGAGTTAATCCGTATGATAAATCAGATACTGTTTTTTGAAGGAAAAGAAAGGGTCTAGTAAGCTTATGAATAGTCACATTTGATGATATGAATTTGTGCCACAAGTGATTGTTGCCCAATTGTGTACAAATTAGAGAAAGAAGTTTGGTCCAATTACAATCTACATTCTAAGATTATGAGTATTAATTGCCTATATTGCAAAGTTAAAAATGAATCAAAACTCTAGGTTATAGACTCTAGTTTGGATTTTTCTTTGCTTCTCTCTTTCTTTTAAAATCTTCTATAAAATTACTCAATTTACCAAATGGGTTGAGATTGGATATTCTGATCAAGTAATATAATGCACACATTGCAAAAATATCAAAGATAACATAGACCCAAACAAAACCAAAGTTTCTCCAGATATAACTATATGAAACACCAACTGTTTGCATATATTGATCAGCGACTGAATATTGACAATATTCACAATTGGAGGTGGCGTCAGGATTATTGATATAACCGGTTCCTGTTTCAAAGAATGCAGTCATAAATTCACCACAAGTTTGTCCAGTTGGAGGATTGAAATGATTGAATTCATCAGGGGCACAAATGACGGGTTTATCATGTAGAATTAAGGACATCAATGTTTGAATGATATAAGTTAGTGGTGAAACTTTATACATGAAAGTCCAAAATCCAGGCATCAATGAAACAGGTTGAACGACACCACAGAATGAAATCATAAATGAAAGGAATAAACCAGTGATGACATTTGCTGAAGCAATATTTGGAGAGGAATAAACAATCATCAAACCAAATGTAATGGTAAATAATTGATACATGATACCGTAGTTCAAATAGAAAACACCTGATCTTGATGGATCATTGTCAACTTTCATAGGGAAATAAAGGCAACAGAAATAAACTGCACCAAAGATGAGGTGATATGGAATTTCATTGATGACTTGAGCTATTAGTAAAGTTGACCAATGGAAAGTATTAGATTTAGATTCTCTAACTTCGAATAATTCTCTTGATGCAACTGCTCTTTCTTGGATTTGATTGATAGCAGGAGCTGAAACGATAATTGACATAAATACTGCAAACATACCATTTCTCATACCAATGATTGAAGAGTCAATTGCCCAAAATGTAAAACCAATGAATAAACCTCCTGAAGCATACAACATAAATTTGGACATGATGTATTCAGGACTTCTGAAAAATTGGGTAGCTGTTCTTAATGTAACATATTTCAATTGATCAAAATAAGACATTGCGTAAGTTCTATTCAAATCTTTCAACTCTTGGTGTGATGAATCATTTTCTTCAACTTTTTGATATTTAATCTCTTCAACATTTTTGGTAACTTCTGCATACTCTTCAGAATTCTTCCAAATTTCAAACCAATCTTCTTTGACAGATGCTGTTGCACCTGCGCCAATGGCCTCAAGGATGTATTCTGCCGGGTTTTCATCTTTACCACAATGTCTAGCACCATGACTTTCAAAATAGTTCAAAATGGTTTGGGAATTATCTCCAATATCACCAAAATATACTGTTTTACCACCTTTTTTCAATAATAATAATCTATCAAAAGCTTCAAACAATGTAGCTGAAGGTTGATGAATGGTACATAAAATAGACTGTCCTGCGCGTGCTAAATCTCTTAATAAATTGACAATGGTCCAAGCAGATTGAGAGTCTAAACCTGAAGTAGGTTCATCCAAAAATAACAATAATGAAGGTTTAGCGACTAATTCAACACCAATCGATAATTTTTTACGTTGTTCGACGTTTAAACCAGCACCAATTTCACCAACAATAGCATCTGAATAAGCATCCATACCTAAAATAGAGATAATTTTTTCAACATATTCCAATTTCTCAGAATCTGGAACCGATTTAGGTCTTCTTAATCTTGCTGCAAAGATTAAAGATTCTCTAACTGTTAATTCAGCAACATGTAAATCTTGTTGTTGAACATAACCTGTTGATCTCTTGAAGGAGGAGTCTAATTCAGAACCATTAACTAAGAAGTCACCAGTGATTGTACCCATATCAATTCTTTGAGACAACACATTCAATAAAGTAGTCTTACCAGCACCTGATTCACCCATTAATGCAGTTAAAGTACCTGGTTTAACAAAACCTTGGATGTTATCCAGTAATTTTCTAGATCCACCTTTATAAGGAATAACATAATCGACATTTTGCCATGCAAACACTTTCTTAGATCCTAAATTCTGGAAAATTTGATCATTATTATCATCGTTTGTGGTGGTATCTTCCATTTTAGAGTCTTGAATACTTTTCTCACCAGATTCAATATCTTCTTTATTTGAAGTTGAAGATGACACAATTGATTTGGTATTTTTAGATCTTTTGAAAAATAAACGATCACCACCACCTTTAACTTGTCTTTTAAATTCAGTTGCAACAGAATTGATAAATAGAAAGAAACAAATAAAGCCAATAAGGATACCGAAATTTCTCCAATTGTGACTGAATCTATAATTATATTGGACCTTAATATAAGCATCACCATTAACGTAAGACTCACCAGTGACAGCACCTGGAAATGCACAAACTTGCTCATCACTGGATAAATTGGTATAATCTGCACCAGATGGGATCATTGTACCACCACAACTCATTTCTTGCCCATGAAATTCAACAGCCATCATGTTCTCAAATCCATAAGAGATTGGGTTAAGATAGGAAATCCACTTAAACCAAGGATGCATTGATTTGGTTTGAATCATAAACCCACAATAAGTGGTAAATGCCAACATCAGTAAACCAGCAATAGCATTAGCACCTGCGATATCTTGTGAAAGAGCAGCAATCATTTGGAACAATGCACCAATTGCTTCTGAGGATAGGACTAGAAATAATAATGATAGGAAGAATCTCCATGCTTCTCTTGTTAGATTAGCAAGAAAATATGAAACAATGAAAAAAACAATAATTGAAATTAATTTGAACGGGAATTTAGTGAGTGCTGATGCTAATACTTCAGCTGATGGATGGAATAAAGAATAAGATTTTTGTTTAAATAAGATTGGACGCTCATTAAATTGGGCTGCAACGTCTGCTAAACCCATCAAAGAGAAATATAAAATGAAAAAATAGATCAAACCACCTCTTGAAAATGCACCTGTGGTAGTGAATGGGGTATTCCAATATAAAGAACCAGTAATCAAAGCTTGAAATAAGGCAGCAGTAGTTTGAACTATGGTGAATGCTTTATCACCATAAATTCTTTGAAAACCTCTTCTAATTAATAAATTCAATTGAGTGAAATAATTGACAGTATATCTATAATGTGGTCTTCTCTTTTCTTGACTTAAAGACTTATCATATCTTTCTCTAGTATTATTAGCATTTGATTTATTTTCATATTCTTCCATTTGTTTCATCATGGATTGGAATTCAGCAGATTCATGCCACATTTGTTCAAACTCATCAACAGTTCTAGGAACTTTATTTTCATAACCTGGTAATGGAGTTCTACCAGTTGGATCAGTAATAGCAGTTAGGAATTCAGCAGTAGCTTGTCTGTCAGGACAATGGAAACCCATATTGACAAAATATTGCTTTGCATCTTCAGCTTTACCAAAATAAATCTCACGACCTTCATACAAGACTAATACTTTATCAAAAGTTTCATAAATGTTATCACCTGCTTGATAGATTGTAATGAAAGCAACTGACTTAGTTAATGAAGTTTGAGTTCTAATGGCTTGGGCATACTCTAAAGCGGTTGAGGAGTCTAGACCCCTAGTAGCATTATCCCAGCAATAAACAGAAGCTTTGCAACTCATTGCTTCTGCAATTGAAACTCTTTTTCTTTCACCACCTGAAACACCTCTAACAAAATCATTCCCCACCTTGGTATTATAAGTGTGTGTTAAACCAAAGATAGTTGCTAATAAATCTCTGTTGGCTGTGATATATTGTTCTCTTGAAACACCATCTACTCTAGTCTTTGGAGTTTTACAAGCGATACTGAATCTTAAAGTCTGATCAACAGTTAGATGTGGATAATGAACATCTAATTCACCATTGTATACCAGATCACCTCTATACTTACTGAGCATCTCCTGTTGTGACATACCATCATACTGAATGTCACCTTCAGCTGAAACAAATTGATCAGTTTCCCCAGCTAAAGCTTTCAATAAACTTGAACAACCTGCACCAGGTCTACCTAAAACTAAACACATTTCACCTGGTTTGACAAAACCATTAACATTCTTTATGATATCTCTGATTGCTGGTTTATTTTTACCAGTGAAGGCATCTACAATTGCAGCTGGAGCATTCAAGACATCAACAACAGTAGGAATAAATGAAGAGCCTGCATCAATACCTTTAACTCTAACATCTTTGAAAACAACACCAGTTGAACGTAAATGAATACCTTGCTCATCTGCAGATTGAATAAAAGTTTGTAAAATTTTCTTGAAATCAAAATCTTGTTCACTATCAATATCATATGTTGAGCCTTTATGTGATAATTGATGAGATAGACTTTCTAATTTACTTAAGACACCACCATCTGGTTGGTTATTAGCATTGGTGACAATTCTAACAATCTCGTCCATTTGACCTTCAAAGTCACCATTAAATTCTTTAGTTGAAATGTCACTCATTTGAAGTAGAGTTCTGTTGAGTATAATTCAAATGAAGTGAAGAAAAGAAGAAAGTGAAAATTAGCCAATTTTATAAAAATTATGACGGCTGAATGAATGCATACATGATTTATAGTATTTTTTTGGTGTTTACATATAACTTTAAATTATAATTCTCGCAAATATTAATTCCGAGATTATTACATTAATTCCGAGATTACAACATTAATTCCGAAAATAATACATTAATTCCGAGACTGTTCCATTAATTCCGAGAGTATTTTATTAATCCCGAGATGATTCCATTAAGCCCGAATTCCAAATATAATCTCCGAAATTGTTTTATTATTCCAATGATTCTATAGTTCAAGAGATTACTACAGAAGAAGCAGAAGATTCCCCCAGAAAATTATGATCCTTTACCTTTTATTTAAGACCAAGAACAACTTAACATAACTAACTTACTTTATATAACTTGAGTACTGATGATCTATATGAATTATTTAGTATCATAGTTGGAATTAAAGGATATAAATTAAAATTTGTTATGTGTTTTATGGGTGATAAATGTATTAGTCTATTTGCTAAGTTTAGTGATACTAATACTACTCTGTTTATTCAAAATATAAAGCATACAATTTGTGGACGACTAGAGGTCCTTATATAGACGTCTAGTTCCATATGATGTAAATAAGTCACGTGAGTAGCTGGTACTGTAATAAAAATATATAAGAAATAAACTTCGAAATATTTAAATAATACTTTTTCATTCATAATTCCGACGTGGAATTACCATGAGTTATAGCAACATGGTGAACTTGTGAGGCAATCTTTTTCTCTCTTCAGTCAACTTCCACTCATGTTTAGTGGTAAGAGATCGTTCTGTACACATAGCTACAGAACTATAATCAAGCATTACTATAAATATTAAATTAATCTTGTTATGATGTTGTTGTCTAATTCGAATCTAATGACTTACTAGTAATTATAATAAAATAAGTTAATAACCAGTATCACAAAAAAATTAGTTTTGAAAGGTTTTACAATATTATAATTTATATATATATATATATATTATTTTTTTTTTCTATAAAAATTAGTTGAAGAAGTTATAAACACTAGAAAACACTCCCATCATGTTCCTATCAATAGTAGGTTTAGTTGATTTGATGGATGTGCTCAATTTATTAGTTAATTAATTTTGAAGTTAATATCATCACCACCATTCACATCTGCACCTAAATTCACAACTCTTATATATCTGAAAGATAAAGAAACTCTTCAAATAATAATTGCATGATTTCATTGATTTGATCTGGATTTGTCCATTGTTTAGTATGATGAATAAATGGTATATGAGCATACTTTTGTTGAAATTGAAGTGAATCTGGAAGGCATATGTTCTGTAATGTATAGATTTCAGTGCTTAGATGTGATTTAAGAATAGACACTCCATCACTATGGAGAATAAACTTTAGCTGGATATAATCAACATCTTCTTCGGCATCATGATGGGTATGATTTTGCTTTAAATAACTAAGAATTCTTTTATTGAGAAACAGAGAAACAATACGAACTACTAGTAGTATGTATCTAGTACCTGGAAAAGAGAAATTATTGTTATTCAATACAATCTTGAAAGATGGAACATTGCATGTAATGTATTTTCTAAAATAATTAGCTCTCTGTCCACCAGTTATCATACCTTGGGAACATCAGAGCATGACAGTGATTCTGTAATTTTTTAGAGGCTCCTCTTTCATCATCATTACCAGGTCCTCTATAACCTTCTATTAGATGATTAAAATTCAAAACCTTATTGATGATAGATTGATAGTGAGAAGAGTATGGTCTTCCATTAAAAATGCCTCTTTGCTCATCATCGACTTCAGCATCAGCATCTTGAAATTCTTCACCACCATCACCATCTTCATCTTCGCTATCTTCATCCTCTTCAACCGCATCAGCAAGCTCATTGTCTTGATTGAATTCCATTTCAACTGGATTATTATCAACCACGCCATGATTTGCAATTTCCAGCACTTCGGCCTGAAGTAGTTGAGCATCATTCATGTTCTCAATAACCTCGTTAATTTCACCTTGTTCCTTTATTTGAAAACCGTTTAATGGATTTGCTTCTTCATCTAGTTCATTGTAAATTCCATGACCTAATTCCTCTATATTTTAATGATTGATTTCATTAACATCTGGTAAAATATGATCATTGTGAGCAGCAATTTCTTCTTGTAGATCATCACCAATATTCTGTTCAATTTCTTCCTCTTGTCTGACAACAATCAAATCAAAATCACCATTGCTCAAATCATTTAATTGAATTTTAGAAGTAGAATCAAAATTACCTGATTCAATCAGTTGAGTAATATGATTGTTCAATTCATTAATATCTAAAAACTTCAATGATAGAAGACAGAAATTTGTCATGTAAGTTTCTAAGTCTTTGTACAGTTTGGTTGCACCAGTTAATGGTTGATATCTTTTGAAGGCATTAGAAAGATTTGAAATTGTTAAATCAAAAGCATCTTTCAAATCAACATTTAAAAGGCTTATTAAAACTGGCCAAACTGAGATTGTTTGAATGCAGTTTATAAGTAATAAAAATATTTGAACCAAGTCTTTAGCGGTAGTATTGTATTGATCCAATAAACCAATATTATTAATCATTTTTAAAAAATATATTTCAAATGAACTGAAGTGAATAAAGTTTGAGGGTTGTAATTTAGTTATGAAATCATTTAGATCAACGAAACCTTCTTTTAAAAGTAGTCTTAATTGTAAATATTTATCTTTGATTGAAGGAATCATTTCTAGTGTACCAGTTTCTAAAAAGGAACTTGTGTTGAAATGGTCATACATGAAATTAGGATTGTTTAAATTGTTTTCATGAATAATTGTTAAAAATATTTGACAGTCAGTGATTCTGGCATGAAGTACATTATCACCTAAGCACTTCTTGAGATTTTTTCTGGTGTTGACTCGTGCAATAGTTTCGATAAGTTTCTTATTTGATTTTTCACCAAAAAGAACGTTTCTACTTGAATAAAAGAATGGGATTCCAGTATTCTCAACTGAGAAAACTTCTAACAGTGATTGAACGGGCCAGTAGATTGATCCTGAGTTCATGAAACCTTTTAATAAGAGTAGATAGATATAGAGTTAATTGTGTATAGTATATACTATCAGAAAAATATATTAATATAATTTATAATTGTAGATAAAGAACATGGGCGGGAAAAAATTAGTACTGGGAATTTTTTTCACGGTGAGTACGGCCAATTGTATAAGTTATGTATCTGACACATATAACGTATAGAACGAAAATTTACTATGGCCAAGCGACGAAATCACGAGATCCCGTCTGATACTTATAAGTTTAACGCAAAATACGTAGTAATTTAAATTCTACAAGTAGCTGGTTACACCGATCCAACTTCCGACTTTCAAGAGTCAAGGTGCTTATATTAACCTACAACATTTCGTAAACCTATATATAGGCTGTTGAGTGCTAAATTTCACAAGTAGAGATAGCTGGCACTTTTTTTTTCAAATAAATAATGGTTACTGTGGTAACAGCATCTGCGAGACGACAAAGTTAGCAGCTAAAATTGAATCAAAAATTTTCGGAGAGACTAATTAACTTATATGTAAATATGTCAATTGAATAGATGTTCCAGTATAGTGTCCTGATACTATTATTCAAACACACATATATATATAGATATATATAAAATTTTTCCTTTAACCAAATCCAATAATTAATAACAATTCATTGGACTAATTTAGTAAATATGGCAAAAACACCAACAATACCACCAATTAAAACTGTCAAGTATAAATTCAATTTATTAGTCTCACGTTCCATGATAACTTTCATTTTTTTATCAACTTCACCTCTCTTAATGACTTGTCTTGATAATTCAGTTGATTTTGGTTCTGTTCCTAATGGAATATGTTTATTTGGATATAATTCTTCAATAAATTGTTCAATTTTACCACAAATCATACCGATCTTTAAATAATTTGGATCATCTGGTTTGGATTTATGATGGATTTTACGGATATATTCCTGGAAGATTTGGACACAACCTTCAAAAGTTCTTGATTGTAGGATTAATTTACAGGTTTGACCTTTTCTTATTTTTAAATGTTTAGTGAAAATCAAATCATTTTGATAAACTAATTCTAATGTTGCAATTGCCATGACTTGTGGAATTGCACAAAAATTGAAACTTGATTGATCTTCAACCAAACTTAAATATTTTAAAACATCTTCCACATGAGTCAATGAATTATAAACTAATTCACTAACACAATGAACACCTTGTTGTTTCCCTTTTTCAGTGGTGAAATTTTTTAATTCTTTAGTATAGTTACCCCAAATTTCTTTAGGCCAAAAAGCTCTTCCATCAGCCATATCTTCTTCATAATCTCTAATGATGTTTGTCTTTTGTAAGAATAAACCCATACTTTTCAATAATTGTTTATCTTGGTATAATTTAACATCACCAAATTTAGCAAGGACAATCAATCTAGTTATACCATTACCGACTAAACCAGCAACGTAGTAACAATATAGATCATAATCTGCAACTGTTTTCAAACCGCTCAAATTGAAATCTGAATCTTCAATATAATCAGCCATCCCGTTACCCATTTGATCACAGATATCTTTCAAGACTTCTTGATACTCAACCTTCAAAGAATGATATTCAGTAAGTATCTTATCGAATTCAACTAGAACAATACGATCTTTTTCATTTGGTCCATTTCCATTAAAAGTCCAATCTTTAGTCAATAGGTTCTTATGGAAATCTCTCAATAATGGGACTTTAACCTCTTTATCAATAGTCATATCATCCTCAACAGTGTCCAGAGCCCTTAAAAGTAGGTAGAAGACCAAGACAACGACTCTTAATTCCGGATGTAACTCTTCAATGACGGAAGCAAAGGATCTTGATGTCTTGAATAGTAAATAATAACATCTTTGTAAATTAGCGGATTCAGTGGCAGGATTTCTTGGATGGAGGGATTCTCTGAAGTACTTCAGGTGGATTGCTGATTTTAGTTCAGATGGATGGAGAGCCAAATCGAGTATTTTCCCCATTTTTAAGAGAGAATTGGATTAACGAATTTAGAATATTAAATGAGATTTTAATTCGAATATTGAATTTTTTTTACTAAATTATTGATTAAACGAGAAGACCGAAACAGTAATTTTCTAGAACGTGAGATTCACGTGGTTTTTAATAAACCGGAATAAAAGTAAAATCCGACTAAAGTCAGTATTTAAAGAATTGAAGAGATTATTCGTAAAGAGGGTGGGAGAAACAGTGAGTGGAGAGGAGTAGAGTGGAATATGTGTGCCACAGATCATATAGTTTTTGTATTGAAAAACAAAAAGTAGCAGAAATGGATGAACTGTAGTACTCTTTTCATCAAACTGGTAGAATTGCTTGAAGAAATACATCTCACGATTTGATCTCAGTCTGGAGACTGTTAGTTGAGTGAGATTCTAGACGGAAATGATACCACAGAATAAATGACTCATACTCAACTGCAATTCACAAAACAATCAACCAACACTTCCCAATAAATAACGAAATATTCCATACACTAAAAGAAAAACTCATGTTGATAAATCAGTATAATTCGAATTTCTAGACCGTTAAAACACGAAAATGAAGGAGTTGAAGCGTGTTTCACACCCATGAATCTCTCCACTGTGATTGGTCGAGTCACAACTCTCAAATGCATCAAAAAATTCGAACAATTTCCATAATTTTCTTCAATTTGCTAAATTTGCCTAAATTTCCTCATGGAATTTTCTAGACGTTTTTTTTTTCCATCGTCGAGAAATTCTAAAAATTATAAAAGAGTTCAAAAATCGCCTCTCTTTCTTTCAACTTTCAGCAAACATTCAACAATTAATTCAAAACAAATTCAAAAATGTCCAAAACTGAATCTTATGAGTTCCAAGCTGAGATCACTCAATTGATGAGTTTGATCATTAACACCGTTTACTCCAACAAGGAAATCTTTTTAAGAGAATTAGTCTCCAATGCTTCTGATGCTTTAGATAAAATCAGATATGAAGCATTAAGTGATAAATCAAAATTAGAAACTGAACCTGAATTATTCATCAGAATCACTCCAAAACCTGAAGAAAAAATCTTAGAAATTAGAGATTCTGGTATTGGTATGACTAAAGCTGATTTAGTCAATAACTTAGGTACCATTGCTAAATCTGGTACTAAATCATTCATGGAAGCTCTAAGTGCCGGTGCTGATGTTTCAATGATTGGTCAATTCGGTGTTGGTTTCTACTCTTTATTCTTAGTTGCTGATAAAGTTCAAGTTATTTCTAAACACAACGATGATGAACAATACGTTTGGGAATCTAACGCTGGAGGTAAATTCACTGTTACTTTAGATGAAACTAATGAAAGAATTTCAAGAGGTACTATTTTAAGATTGTTCTTAAAAGATGATCAATTAGAATACTTAGAAGAAAAAAGAATCAAAGAAGTCATTAAAAGACATTCTGAATTCGTTTCTTATCCAATTCAATTATTAGTTAAAAAGGAAGTTGAAAGAGAAGTTCCTCAAGAAGATGAAGATAAAAAGGATGAAGAACCTGAAAAAGTTAAAGAAATCGTTGAAGAATTAGAAGAATTAAACAAAACTAAACCTTTATGGACCAGAAACCCATCTGAAGTCACCACTGAAGAATACAATGCTTTCTATAAATCTATTTCAAATGATTGGGAAGAACCATTAGCTGTGAAACATTTCTCAGTTGAAGGTCAATTAGAATTCAAAGCTATTTTATTCATTCCAAAAAGACCACCATTTGATTTATTTGAATCTAAAAAGAAGAAGAACTCAATCAAATTATACGTTAGAAGAGTTTTCATCACTGATGAAGCTGAAGAATTAATTCCAGAATGGTTGTCATTCGTTAAAGGTGTTGTTGATTCTGAAGATTTACCATTAAACTTATCAAGAGAAACTTTACAACAAAACAAAATCTTAAAAGTTATCAGAAAGAACATTGTTAAGAAATTAATTGAAACTTTCAACGAAATTGCCGAAGATTCTGAACAATTTAATACTTTCTATGAAGCATTCTCTAAGAACATTAAATTAGGTGTTCATGAAGATTCTCAAAACAGAAATGCTCTAGCTAAATTATTAAGATATAACTCAACTAAATCAGGTGAAGAAAGAACTTCATTATCAGATTATGTTACAAGAATGAAAGAACATCAAAAGAATATTTATTTCATCACTGGTGAAACTTTAAAATCTGTTGAAAAATCTCCATTCTTAGACGTTCTAAAACAAAAAGATTTTGAAGTTTTATTCTTGGTTGATCCAATTGATGAATATGCATTCTCTCAATTAAAAGAATTTGAAGATAAAAAATTAGTTGATATTACTAAAGATTTCGAATTAGAAGAAACTGAAGAAGAAAAAGCTACAAGAGAAGCTGAAGAAAAAGAATTTGAAGGTTTAGCTAAAGCCGTTAAAGAAATCTTAGGTGATCAAGTTGAAAAAGTTGTCATTTCTCATAAATTAGTTGATGCTCCAGCTGCCATTAGAACTGCTCAATTCGGTTGGTCTGCTAACATGGAAAGAATCATGAAAGCTCAAGCTTTAAGAGATACTTCAACTTCAGCATACATGGCTTCTAAAAAAACTCTTGAATTATCACCAAAATCCTCAATTATTAGAGAATTAAAGAAAAAAGTTGACGCTGATGGTGCTCAAGATAGAACCGTTAAAGATTTAACTTCATTATTATATGAAACTGCATTATTAACTTCAGGTTTCACATTAGAAGAACCAAATTCATTTGCTGCTAGAATCAATAGATTAATTTCATTAGGTTTGAACATTGATGAAGATGAACCAAAAGAAGAAACTAAAGTCGAAGAAGTTGTCAGTGAAGAACCTGCTGAAACTGAAATGGAAGAAGTTGATTAATCCTACTACTATATATAATAAATACAAGTTGCTCCTTTTAATTGTTTAATCCACCTTTCGTAGTATTATATTATGTATCAATTAATAATTTATTAGTTAATATGAACTTCCTTATCTTCCTCAATGGAGGCAACACCAGCATCACTAGACAAAGTATTCGCATGAACTGAAGGAATCTTAACAGCGAAACCTTTAATTAAATTATATTCATGGGTCACTTCACCACCTAATGATTGAATTGTCTTTTTGACCCTAAAAGGATGTTAGTAAAGATCATAATGAATACTCATGTGGAGTGTGCGCAATGTGTGTGTGTGGGACTTACGAATCTAAAGAGGCGGATTCTTTTAAGGTGATCTGATACTGGTTAGTCCTATGCTATGGTAAGTGTTACAGTATGAGACTCACGATGTATGACTTGGAATCTTCTGACATTTTGGAGGATTTATTTATAGTTGTTTCTATTTATAATTGATTAACTAATTAAGGAGTAAAGAAAGACTGATAATTTGTTTGACACAATCTTTGACTTGAAAGCCGGGTGACTGGAAATGAAAATTATCAACTGTTTGAAGATTAGACGCGCGGTTAGAAGATGAGATTATAGTCAAGATGAGTCATGTGATCAATGAGTGCCATGTGGCGTTCACTCATCGATTCAAGGGTACGTATCACAATCTCACACTCCACTTCTATGCAACGACTAACGCATTAAGAAATACAAGATCAAATAGATGATAATAACACAAACAATGGTGAATTATTAACGAAATTGATGAAATTAAAGAAAGAAATCGAGTCAGTCGCCCATGTATTGCCCACATACCAACAATTATCATATTCTGAAAAAATTAAATCATTGGGTATGAAGATTCAACAGAGGGAGAGTGGAAGTAGTAAGAATAGTAATATTGGAGAAAATGATGGTGTCAGTGATGATGCTGGGAATACCAGAAGGAGGAGGTTCAAGTTGAATCGTGATCGTTGTAAGAAGCGAGAAGTAATTGGAGAGAATGATAAAAAAGAGAGTAAAAAAGAGGAGGAAGAAGACATATTAAACAATAATGACCAACAACGTACAAATCAATTTAATGATATTAAAAAGGATCAACTCATCACGAATCAAATTATAAGAATTGAAAATAATAACTCATCATCTGTACAATATTCAAACATCACAAAATCAATAATTATCACACCTTCAACAACATCATCAAATTTTACTTCACTAAACTCAATAACATTACGAAATATCTCAGATTCAATAGTATTCATAACTTGTAAAGGCCCGACATTTTTATTCAATTTATCAAACTGTTTGATATTTATCGAATCTAGTCATCAACTACGGATTCACGATTCAACTAATTCAAGATTTATAATCCATGATCATTCATTGTTGAAATCAGGAATAATTGAAAATTGTCAAAATTTGAGATTTCCTATTGGATTTAATGTCAAAGATTTCAATTTCCCCATTGGGAAAAGTCCAAATTATGATGCTTTCAATGATGATGAGTTATTCAAATTATCAGATTTGAAGGAGAAGATTTTAAAAGAACCATGTTTGGAGTATCTGGAAATTTTGATAGATACTGACAAAAGTGATTAAATGATTGTATAAAAAAGATACAAGAATTAATGTAAAGATAAGAAACAATTCTAAAAACTTTACTAATTGCGTAGCATTTATTTATAATCATGTATTTAGTTAGCAAATTATTTGATGTATATTTTAATATATCAATATCTTCTTTTTTGGTGAGGATCTTGATAACCTTGTGGATAATTTGGTCTATAACCTTGTCCTCTTTGATTTGGATTATAATTCTCATATTGCTGTGATTGTTGTTGCATTTGGTACTGTTGATATTGTTGTTGTGGTATTTGTTGAGGAGGTGGTTGTTTCATTACTTGATATGTAGTTGGTTGTTGTTGTGCAATTGATGATTGATAAGGCATTGGTCTATATCCATTTGAACCATCATTGCTTTGAAAATTCATTAATGAGTTAATTACAGGTTGTGGGGATTTTCTTGGAACAGTTGGATAATTTATTGGTGGTTGAGTTGATGGAGGTGGTGGCGCTGGATAAAATGTTGATTGCGAAGTGACTGGCTCTGATGGTGGTTGGATATATGGAGTTGTACCATTTGATAATTGTGGGGAGGCATGATGTGATGTTGGTACTAATGCGTTTGAGTATTTTTGATTTGATGGATTACCTTCATAGTATGGATCATTCATTGAGTCTTGTTTGTATTGATTCGAATACCCCTCATAGTCTTCAGAGTCTGCTTTGTTAATATTACTGGTATTATTATTATTATCTCTTCTCAATTGGGATATTTCCGATTGTAATCTTTCTAGCTCCTGATAATGTTTCATTTGATATAAATTCATTATTGAAATTCTCATTTCTTTCATCAAACCTGGATATTGTGATTCTAAATCTTCTATTAAGTTTATTGGATTATTTTGATTATCATAAGAATCTTGTAAATTTTGTTTTAAGACCAAAATTTCATCCTCTAGTAATTGATTTTTAGCCTTTAATAAATTCAAATCATCATTCTTTTTTGCTATAACAGTCTTTAATTCTTCAACAACTACATACATTTCATTTTTAATCTTATCTCTCAATTCATCAATTGGTTTTTCATATTCTGATTTGAGTTGATTTAACTGTCTTTCATAACTACTTGATAAAAAAGTAGTTTTAACATTCCATTCATCCATTAATTCTGGAACTTCCTTTATCAGTTGATCATTTAATTTTTTAACAATTCGTAGTAGAATATTCTTCAATTTTTTGATTGGAAACTCAGGTCTCAAATTATTCTGTAACTCTTCAATAGTTTTAGAATTATTTCTTTTTTCTTTGAACATATCCTGGAATTTATTAAGTTGGTGATTATAATATGCAAACCCAGGCGTGTTTTCATGTACAGTTAAAAAAATCTCAACAGTTTGAATGAATTGATCAAGTGTATAATCTTTAGGAATATTATCGTTAACTATTAAAAACCAAGTTAAAAAAGCAGCTTCACTTGGATATTCCTCGAAAAACGTCTTTTTAATATTATCATTAATTGAAAATAACCCATGAAAGTGGTTAAATAAACAATCAACAACAGTTCTAATATCCTGCGTATCCTTTTCATTTGAATTTCTAATAAATATTAACAATTGAGTTAAATTAGCTAATATCTTTGTTGTTTTTTCCTTTAATGTCAATGATCTTGTTATTGGTACCAATTCATGGTCATGAATGAAATAATTAGCAGGTTTCAAATATGACAGAAACCCTTGGAACAAGACAAGATTAAAATCAAGCTCTGATTCTACAGCAACTGGTAAATTCAATTCTTCAATTTTATAATCATGTTCATGAATATCATAATTTTTAGTCTTTTGAGAATTAATTTCATCATAATCAATCAGTTCTTCATCATCTTCACTTCTACCGTTACTCCCATCATTTTCAACATACTTCGGAGGTGTATTGATTAGAAAATTGGTTAAATAGTATGAAACATTTAAAAATTCATCAATTTTATTGTTCACTTTATTGAAATAGTCTTCTGTTGTTTCAGTATAATCGATGTATTTCTTCGAATGGTTGAGCTCATGGTTTCCTAGAGAGATTCTTTTCACTAATAATCTGACATTGTTTTCCATTTTTAGGTAGTGATTTTTGTATGAGTTTAATAGATTTTTGATTTTTGATGTCTTCTGTTTATTTAGATTTTAATGTTTAAGCAGATTTCTTGATTAGGAAATTACTATTTTGGGATCTCTAGCTATGGTAACAGAAAGTTATGTAAGCAACTACGTCCCGATTCCCGATTAGGATTTGGTAAACAAAATCAAAGAAAAAAAAAGGTTGAAGATTAATAAAATTAAAAAATAAGTAAATAAATACTGCTTTTGTCATATTTTGAGGGGATTCAACGCGTGCTTTCAACTGATTGATTGTTCGTTAATATGTCTATCAAACACCTCACTTCGCTATACTTAGAGAACATCTCTTCTGATGAATCTCCAGGACCTTTAAGACCTGTTAGATTAAATCAAATTGAGTTAACTCCATCTAAGAAATCAAACTTTTCGTTTGAACATTCTTCATCTAGTGTCAGAAAATTGGATTATGGAAATCTAGATACAAAATCAGATGATACCGCTACTTCAGGTATTGAATTATCAATTGCAGGTCTGAAATTAGATAGTCCTTCCCCATTGAAAAGAACTTACAATCGTCCCTATTCACCATCATCAAAGAATGAAACGAAAGAAACTCCTAAGTTCAATCTAAGTATCAAAAGTAAAGGATACGAATATCTTTGTCGGATTGGCGAAGTTAAAGAATGGCTACAAGGGATAATCAATGAAGAGATCCCATCAATTATTGAGTTATCACAAAATTCGTTGAGTGATGGTGTTGTATTAGCCAAATTGACCAGTTTCGTGAAACCGGAATTTGTTAAAAGAATTATACCATCAGGTAATAAGTTACAGTTCAAACATACTGAAAATATCAATGTTTTTTTCCAATTGTTGGATTTTGTAAAGATGCCTGATCTATTTAGATTTGAATTAACTGATTTATATGATAAGAAGAATATTCCCAAAGTTATCTTTTGTCTTCATGCCCTTAGTTTCATGTTGAGTCAAAATGATAAAATCCCCAAAATGAAAGATTTGACAGGAGTGTTGAAATTCAATGATCTTGATGTTAAGAAAGCTGAACAATCACTGGTTGGTGTTAGTTTACCTAATTTTGAATCTATGCATAAACAATTTGACAGAGAGCTGCCATCTGCTAGGGGCACTTCTTTTGTCAAACCAAAAACTCTATTACCAGCCGTTCAACTGGAAACGAAGGAAACAATTAATAATCCGTTTTTGGAATCATCCACAAAATCAACCAGAATATTACCTAAGAGTGATGAGATTGATGATGATGATGATGTTCATGATGTTCATGATCGATTTGAAGAATCTCTAGTCAAAAGATATAACTCCTCACCTTCCAAAGGTAAGAAATTATCAGAATCTGATTATTTAGCAAATATCATCAAATTTCAATCTATTGCAAGAGGATCTATTTTCCGTTATGCAATGTTTGTTGATCGTATCATGTTGAAATCAATGAGTGAGAGTATTATTCAAGTACAATCACTTGCTAGAAGGTCATTAGTCACCAATAAATTTAGATTGAAAACATCCACTATCAAAGAGTTAACACCAACTTTAATTCACTTTCAATCAAGGATTAGAGCAAATAAAATTAGATCAAAATTCAAAGCTATCAGAGAGTCTCAACCAAATGACGAAAATGCAGAGTTACAAAGTATTGCGAGAGGCTACTTAATTAGGAATCAGATCAATTTAATTGATCGTCAGTTAAAAAGGTATGATCACAAAATTATCAGACTACAAAGTAGAATAAGAACAATATTTACTCAGTTAACATTAAAAAGAGTTATAATTGCAGATAAACCAATTACTGACTTTCAATCTCAAGTTAGAAGAATTTTGTACGCGAGAAAAATCAACAGATCAGTTAAAGAAGCTCATTCTTCAGAGGATGCAGTCACAATCTTGCAATCAATCATTCGTGGTTCGAAAATAAGAAACTCAATAATTAGAAAGAAACAAAGAATAAAAGATGATATTGAACATATTGTCGCATTTCAAAACATTTGTCGTGCCGCTTCAACACGTTCTAGATTGATGAGTGCCCTATATGTTATTGAATTTGAAGAAAGCAAAGTGAATGAACTAGTTAGTATACTAAGAGGTAAAAGACTTAGACACTCCATTCAAAGAAAGAAAGATTTACTTTCCAAATATGCCAAATCAGTCATCAATGTTCAATCTACAGTTAGAGGTGTATTATCTAGATTTGACTATGATTTATTTTTAGACAGTTTAGATTATTTTTCGATCGAAACAATTGGTTTACAATCATCAATTCGTGGCCATTTGTACAGAAAATCTAAAAGAGAAGTGATGAAATATTATGAAGCTCATTTAAAACAAATCATCAAAATTCAAAGTTTTATAAGAGGGAAATATTTAGGAAGTGCATATAAATCGTTGATTTCAATGCCAAACCCTCCATTATCTGTAATTAAAAGATTCGCATATCTGTTAAATGATAGTGATGTTGATTTTGAAGAGGAAGTTAGTTTGACACGGACTAAAGAATCAATCACAGAAAAGACAAGCTCGAACGAATTGCTAGAAGGGCATATAAGCCAATTAGATCTAAAGATTGCATTGTTACAGAAGAATAAAATCTCTTTAGATGAATTACTCATTGAAAAAAATCAACATATCAATAAAAACTCTAAAAATCTATCAATTGACGTGACTTCATTAAATAGAAAAGCTAAAACAAGAATGGAACTTTATGAGAAGTTATTTTACTTGTTGCAAACGCAACCAAGTTACCTATCAAGATTAATTTCATTAGATCGTCGTGGTGTTGATATAGCATTGAAAATCTTCAATGATTTGAAATCAAATGAGTTACCAACAAGAGAAGAATATTTATTTATTAGATTGATAAGTCATTCATTAGAAAGTTACATCTTAACTTGTGAATCGGTGGATGATTTACAAAAAATGAAAAGATTAGGCTATCAAAAGCTCTTATTGGCTTTCAATCAAACTCAATATCCAGTATTATTGAATTTATTCCAATCATTAATTGAATCAATTAATTTAGACGAAGAGTTAAGTTTTGAAAGTGATCCTGTGTTAATATATAGATTTGTTCACAACACCCCAAAATCCATTTCTGTTGAGAAGGCAATTGAAGATCCAGATACAAAAGCTGCATTTATCTCAAATTTACAACAGTTAAGGGAATTTGGCAGTGAAATATTCAAAATCATCAATGATAATATTGATAAGATTCCAAATCACATGAAAATTTTAGCTAACTCAGCATATAAATCATCAATTAAGAAGTTCCCATACAGTATTGAACAAGAGCATTTGGCAAATGCGGGGTTTGTTATAATCAATGGGTTTATAAATATGATTTTTGAGGATGACTCTGATTTATTTGATTTCAATAAAACTGTTAATTATAAGAAGAATTTAAAAGAAATTTCTAAATTTTTAACTCAATTATTTTTGATGAAACCTTTTGGTTCTGATGATGTTTATTTAAAACCATTAAATAAATTCATTTCCTCTTCAGTTGATGGTGTTCGTTCATTAATTAAAAGTTTGATAGATATTGGTGAAATTGACTCAGTCTATAACATGTCAGTTTATGATGATATGACAGCTCATAATAGGCCGAAATTAACATTGAGAATCAGTGATATGATTGCAATTGAAAAACTAATCAAGGATCAAATCAATATAATTGCACCATTAGAAGATGATACTTTAAGAGAAATCCTTGTTGAAATTAAATCATATAATGCTAGTGATATTTCTAGATTGAATGGTTTTTATACATTGAGCTTGAATCCATCTAGCTATAAATCAAGTCCAGACGATTCAAGGATTAAGGGATTATTCATGCAAGCTAAAAGATGTGTATTATATTTGATTCAAGTTCAAGATGACCAAGATGATTTATATGAATTATTAAAATCTAAAATTGATCCGATTCATGAAATTAAGTTTAAACAAATAATTAATGCTGAAAAGAAAAACATTGAAATGAATCATATCAATGATTATATCAATGATGGCCAAGGATTTTTAGGTGATTTGACTAAGATGAATTATCATAAATTAAAACAAATCGCACTAGAGAGAATTTTGGAATTAGAATCAATCGGGAAAGTTACAAGATATGATTCATTCCAAATATTATTGAATGAAATAGCTTATGATATAAGAACCAAACATGATCAAAGAATATCAAGAAAGAAACAATTAAGTATTGCACACAACACATTAATTAGATTAGATGAAAAACATAAATTTTTGGAAGATCAATTGTATGCATATAACACTCATATTGATAAATCAATGGAAGAATTACAATCAAAACCTGCAAAGAATAAAAGAATACTACCATTCACAAAGCAATTCTTTTATGAAAGAGAATTGAAAAAATCAGGAAACCTACCGAAATTTGGAGCATACAAATATTCATCCAAAAAATTATATGAAAAGGGGATTCTTATCGAATTAAGAGGTTTAAATCAAGATCTTGGACCATCAGCTGCATTTTTTAGTGGGTTTAATTTTCCAAAGATTGATTTCATGTTCAATTGTGATAAGGCTGGTATTTTCACCATTTCTTCTAAAAGTGGGACATTAGCGGTGAATGGATCACTAGAAATCTTAACGATTGATCAACTATTGGAATATCAATTCGAAAATAAACAGCAGATTTCATTGTTTAATGGTATGGCTAAATTTGATACGAATTGTTTAATTAATTTTATATTCAAGAAGTTTTATCATTTCAATGAAAATAAATGAGTGAAGCAAATGAACAATAAATACCCATGACTTATAAAAGACGATTGTAGATAATAGATATAACATACTACTGGTTCATTGAATATTAACTGATAATATAATAATACTTGTAATTTATTATTATTATAATTATTCATTTCATTAAGGTATGAGCCTTGAGCCTTAATGAAAGAATTTCATTCCAAATTTCAAAAAGAAAAGTAACTAGTTGATTACAATCAGCAACTTCAATCATAAAATGGGCTACGCATCACCAATTGGAGGTGTCACTAGACGTCTTGATCCAACAACTGTCATTCACTCCACCAAATTCGCTGTTAAAGGAACCACTCAAGTTGGTGCCAGAATGGCTGTCATTAATGTGCCAAACACCAAAAAATTAGTGTTATGGTCATCAATTCCAGTTTCTGAAGAACTTGATAAAATTATTGATGCTGCTACTAGTAATAAAAGTGATGAGTTTGAAATCGTTGCAGGTATTGTTCCTAACTTACATCATGATATATCTGCTGAAGGGATTAAAAAGAAATACCCAAATATGAAATTGATTGGTCCATATGGTATAACAGATAAACCAAATCTTAAATTAGATTATGAATTCCAAAAGGAAGAAGCTAGTAAGGTTATTGAAGGTAGTAAAATTCTTAAAGATTTAACAAATTTACAGTTTCTGTTTTTAAGTGGCCATAAAAACCATGAAATTGTGGTTGTTGATAAACAAACAAAGAATTTATTTGCTGCTGATCTTGTGTTCAATGTTCCATTCAATGGTGTTAATGAGGATCAATATGCAGGTACTTATCAAACAAGTGGGGTCAGAAATTGGATCTTAAGTTTTGCTAATCCTGATTGGTTTTTAGGAAGATGGATTTCAAGAAGATTGTTGCCTTCGAATAAATGGAATAATGAAGCTATTAAGGTCTTATTGGAGGATTTGGACTATGAATCCTTGATTATAACACATGGTCTTATCATTGAGAAAAATGGGAAAGAAATCATTAAGAAATTGTTTGGTCATTACGTTGATGCTCCTAAACTATAAATGTGAATGAACAATTTTATTCATCTAAAAGAGAACTGTAACTACTTACGGAACTAAGATCACGTCTAAGATCTTATTACACAAAAGCAAAAACATGAAACATTATTATTTCAACTTAACAATTTTATATTAGCAAGTTGACCATTTTTTTGAACTATTTGACTTCTGATACTTTAGAGATTCAGATTTGAATTTTTTCAATTCTTTGACAACAAGTTTATCAACATAACTAGCTGAGTTAGGGTCATTGATATCAAGAACTTCCTTCAAGACTTTCATTAAATTGATATAATCCTCTTTTAGTTTTTTTTGAATTATACTATTTAAAGATTCTATTCCAAAAATATTATCTTCAAAATCCTTCCTTTTCACCTTTTCAACTGTTTTGTAGTTAGTGGGATTGTTGCTATTTTTTGATATATCTGATAATAGAAAACTATTTCCAAAGTCAATGAATTTCACTTTATAGTTGTTTTCTTTATCGAATAGAACATTTCCTTTATGAATATCACCATGGATAATTAATTCAAGATGGATACAATTTAACGATGAAACAGCATGGTTCCAAATACCAAGCTTTTGAGTCCTACTCAATTGAATAATCTTTGAATCTTCAGTCAACACTTTTCTATTTATTAGGAAAAGACCTTCAGACATTATTGATGCTAATTTATCATATTCTTTAACATTTCTTACCTTTGGAAAACCATCATTAATCAACAAACCATATCTAATAAGATCTGGAACAAATCTAAGAATTTTATTTCTAGGTGATTGATTGAGCTTCAATTGAGCCTGTAATTCATTCATAAATTTCACAATCATCAAAATTAATATATTTTTAAAATCTAATGGAACTTCCACTTTTTCTGTCAAGAAAACTGAAACTTCCGTTTCTGCAGAACTCAAACTATTCTCATTGATACTCAACTCTTCATCACCATCTTTCACTTGAAATTCTTTAACACTAGGTTCCAATTTTGGTTTTTTTGTTTGGTGAACATACTCATCACGAGTTTCTCCTGAATCAAATGACAACAATAAATTGAATAACTTTTTGTTTAGAATACATGATAGACTTATATTCTCGATGTTTAAAACAATTCCATCACTTTGAATTATTCTTGAAGAATCAAAAACCTTCATTACAAAGTGTGAATTATCCATTTTATTAGTGAATGAAGAGACTGTACTAAATGAACTATGTGGAAGGTGACCTTTTAAGTACATAACTTCTTGATATAAGCTTTGAAATTCATGATTGAGTAATATTGTTGAAGATGGCTTTAATTCTTTAATCACAGCTAAAGATCTTTTAATTAAATCAATCTTTTCTTTGTTGAATTCTTTTTCTAAATCTGATTCAGCTTTTTCAAATGATTCAATTGTAATTGATTCTTTCCAAACTTCAGAATCTTTTCTAACCTTATCAATTAGAGTTTGATGTTTTTTATCAACAAAAATTTCCATGAACCAATCCCTCTGTAGAATATATTTAATAATTGAGTTTTGATCATTACATAAAATAACTCTTGAGATTAATGAATTTCTAATGGTTGAAGATTCTCTGTAAGATTCAATATCTTTATTTCCATCAGCTAGAAAGTTCATAGCTTGTTCTATTAAAACACCGGCAAGTAAACTATAAATATTGTAGCTGTTGAAGGAATCCATGAAGTATATATCAAACAGCTCTAAATTAATACCGACAGAATCATCTGATTGATTAATTGATTTTATATCAAACTTATCGATATTAACTTTTATTATCACCATTTGATCGTGGTTGGTAATGATTCCAACCGAACTATTAGATGCAAGGATTTGCTTTATTGATTGATCTAAGAATTCGGAGCCAACACCAATTAAATCATTGAACAATGTCAATATCTTATTTTTCTGTGTTTTAATCAACTTATTATTGAACTTTTTATCTGAATTTATATTATTCAAAGTTGTTTTGATAAATTTTAGAAACTCTGATTTTTTGTGTTTATCTTTTTTGAACTTCTTAAAGTCTTTTATAACTCTGGTATTGAAAGTTTTATTATACTGAAATGACAAATAAATTGGCAAGTTAATTGGAGATTTTTTGATTTCTACTGTACCTAAATTCAAACTGGCTAATATTGTTTTTTCATCATCTTTTAATTTAAGGGAAACTAACTTGTCTGGAAAGATAATTTTGACGTTATTGAAAAATTTGTTCTCAGAGGTTAATCGTTTTATGTTTTCCTTTGATAATTTCCCCAACATATGTGCACTTTTGCTTCCAACAGACATCAACAGTGGTTGTTCATCTGATTGTACCTTCCAAGATGTATTTGAATCCATTAAAAAGTTAATATTCGTTATGTACAGAAAACCAAGAGTATTAATAAGCTTAGTCACTTCTGCTTCTGTTGGCTCAATTTTATTATAAGTATTGGATTCATGAAACTTATAAAGTGACGGAGGTTTATCCAAATAAACAAAGTTGTCTGGTTTTTTCTTTAACTTGACCTGAATACCAGAACCAGTAGTATATTGTTGAATGTCTATTCCCGTTGGAATAGATGATTTGCCTTCCAGAACCACTGTTTTGAAATCTAATATTTTATTATAAAAAACTAAGTAGTTAATTAGCGTTTCTGGAGTTCTTTGTTTCTTGAGGCTTGGTATTGGAATTGATTTACCAGTAATTGAAAATCTCATATCCTTTGGGTTACTATCTTGAGTAGAATAATTCACTGTCTGTTTCAATTGATCCAATAGATCATTCATGAGTATCTCATCCTGTGGTGCCACCTTGATATTGACATATATTTCCAAGTTAAAAAAACACTTTAAGAAAATTTTTGTGACTTTCCAGCCCCTTTCATCAATATTTGGTCTAGAATATCCACAGCTCTTCATGATTTCAATTTTAAAAGGTTTTTTGAGATCTCCAATAAAACTATCATATGAGTTACTAGCCACTTCTAAGTCAGAGCATGGGTTGATATATACACTTGAGTCTTTGATCAAGATATCAAAATCTTCAAGATATTTATCTGTAACTTCAGAGAATTTTTTATTAATCATTTTCAAACCATCCTCCAAAGATCGATAATATTCTTCAACACCGGGTTCTGAAGAGTACTGATCAAACTCTTCATATTCAAATGACGGATTTAAGATTCTGTCATATTTATCATTTTTAGTTCTTTTTGATAATGATTCCATTGCTTTTTTTGCAATTTTTATAAATGGTTCATATTCATCCTTTTTAGCGTCTTTGACTTTTTCAGCTAATTGTGTGAATTCATTAAAGTTTGATACATACGGCTTCTTGGGATCAACTATTCTTATTAGTTGAAGCAAGTTCTTTAGCGACTCTTGTCTACCTGACATTCTTCTATATTGAGATAAAATGTGATTTGATATTCTTCTCAATGAACCTTTTTTTCAAAATTTGTGTATTCATTTTTGTGTCAAATATCGTTTATTCACAAAATCTGTATTACATAATTGTGCATTTCTTAATTACGTAATCACTCAAATTCAAAATTCAAAAAATTCAAAATTCAAAGAGAATCGATTCTTGAAGTGATTATGAAACAAGAAAAAGATTCAATTAATCAGCCCAGTGAAATGTCTGGTGATCGCTGTTGGATCTGCTTGGGCTCAGATGGAGAGTTGCCACCATTAGCGAGTCCTACTGAATCAAGAGAGCTAATATCCCCATGCACCTGCTCTTTGAAGGTTCATCAGAAGTGCCTACTTGACTGGACAGCTAGTATTGCGGTCAAATCATCACAAGAAACTGCATTCACATTACAAAGATACGCAAATCCCCAATATTCATTCAGAGATGATTCTGGATTACATACATTTAAATTGAAATCACTCTCTGGGATGAAACTTTACACCAATGAAGAGTTGAGATGTCCACAATGTCAAACCCTTTATAAATTAACTTGTAAACCAAGTATGCTATTAAGATTCACGAATCTGATGAGGTTGTTTGTTAAAAGGGGGACCAATTTCATGTTTTGGGCAACTGTTGGATCTGCTGTCGCAGGTTCAGTATTAGTGTCACTTGTTGGTGTGTTATCATCTTTAGGACTTAGATTATTTGGAAGAATTGCCCCAGTTAGTGTTTTAATGAAACTATTGAGTATCAGTGATAGGAGTCTAGAATCAGCCTTAGCTAATAACAAAGTTGGATTTAACCATTTGGGATTGATGGCAGGATTTCCAATATTCTTATTCTCAATGCGTTCAAGGAAAAGAGTTCCATATTTCGCTAGAAATTTATATCCGTTAGCATTTTTCACCAGATTTTGGAAATTTAAAAGAGATCCCAAAAACTTTTTGTTATGTGCAGATCCAGTATTCCAAGTTTATCAACTTCTTTACAAGTTGACGTTTAACAGATATCACTATCGATTAATAAGAGGAATTAATACCTGTTTTCTAGCTAATAGATTACCAATTGAAGAAGTTGAACGGATCGAATTAGAAGATCAAGAATTTGCAGAATTAGAATTCAAAAGAAAGAAAAGAAATGAAGAAGAGTTGAATAAAAATCCATCTATTTTCAAGAGACTAAAATTATGTTTGTTCCCAAATTATGACAAGAAGGAAAAAGAAATAATCGAAAGAAGAAACGCTAGAGAATTCAAATTAACTATGTCTAATAACTACTCTGGTTTCATGTTTGAAAAATCAAGAGTACTGAAATTATTTACAACATTTTTATGGCCAGTAGTAGGTGAATTAATTGGTAGAGTTTTGATTAAATTGAAATATGTTAAACTATTAGCGAATAGATTTTCAGATACACCTGATGAAGCAACATACTTTATCAATCTGTTAGGCTGTTGTGTTGCTGTGTTGGTTAAAGATTTTTTCAATCTATATGTTGCATGGAGGCATTGCAAACAATATAAAGAAATTCATGTTTTAGATTCAAAATTTAAAGGGTTTGAATTGGAAAGAGTCAATAAAAATGATGAAAGTATTCAAGTCTCTGAGAAAAACTTACCTGAAAACATTGAAGGGTTTTCCGTTATTAACGTACCGGGAGCTTGGATTCATGATGGAGAAAATGTGGAAGAAGTTGAAGGTGATGAAATTGCAAATGTTGATGATAATAATGAAGTTGACAATGATGATCAAATTGCCAATAATAATGCTGAAATACCAGAAGAAGTGGTAAATAGATTTGATGTGATTCGAATCATACGGGATCTGGTCGAAGCCATAAGTAACAGACCAATCGAATGATTATGATACTAATGGTTACAATATCCCTGTAGCATCACTAAACTTTTCTCTACCTGTATTACATAATCTAAAAGGCAGAGCTGACATAATATAGCGCTTTTCTCTTTTTTTTTTAAAATAAAATTCTGCACAAATCGTCAAAACTCTGTTTTGATTATCCAAAATTAACACAAAAACAATGGAAACTGATAAAAACTCTGAGAATAACATCAATAATTATATACAGAATCTCGATGTTGCCAACGTTCTCTCCGCTGAATTGCTGAACAGCAACGACCAGAGTTATATTGATCCAAATATCAGTGACTATAATAAAAACAACGAGAATCAATTGATTGACAATAATTTAAACCAATTTGGAATTCCTGGGATTCCTGCATTACCTGAAGGTGTTGATCCTAAGAAGATGTGTCCCTTTTGTCAGAAAACCTTCTCACATCCTGGTTCGATGGGGAGACATTTGGATTTGAAGAAAGGGACTAAACAACATCCTCTTGAATTAATTGAAAAATTAAGATCCGATGTAAAGAGAAGAGGTGATATTGAAAAAATCAAAGAGAGGAAGAAATTAAGAGCAAAAAGATATTATGATAAACCTGAAGTGAAACAAAGGACTAAAGTTCAAAGACGTGGAAGAGATAAGTTACTGAGAGCTAAGAAATATTTTACCAAAATCTTTTATGATAAATTAGGAAGACCTGAATTGATTGAAGATCCAACTTTTCCTAGATTAGTATTTTATTTTCTTCCACCTAACCAATGGCCCAATGATCCTCCAACATTAGAGACGTATAGACTGTTATGCAACGTTTTAAATGAAAAGTTTTTACCTGGTGAGGAAGAGAATGCTAAAATCTATTTCGATATCATGCAGAAGATTCATACTGCGTCTGAAAATTGGCTAGTTTTATCTGAGTCCAACAAACACGAGATTTGGGTACGGGAATTAAAGCAAGCTGCTGTTGATTCCATGATGAACAATTCTTTATATGATCTGAGATATAGAGATGAATGGGTATTGAAATGTGCAAAAGATAGAATAGAAAATGGGGAAGACGATAAAGACGACGATGAAAACGAAGATTCGCATTCAGATGATGGTGCTGATACGCCAACGAAGAACACACAACAAACTGAACACATTGATGGTGACTATTATAATGAAGAAGAACTAGCAGCTGTTGCGGAGGCCGTTGTCAATAATTCGAAAGAGACAGAACGTCATCTAGATCCACAATTAATGAAATAATGGTTGATAATATTCTTTAATAATAAATAATGATTCTGTTATACAATAATCTTTATTTTTTAAACATGTAACTTTTCTCTAAAACGTCTTTAGCTTCATTAATCTTCATACTTAAATAAACACTCCCACCCTTATCCGGATGATTAGCAATCATACAAGTCCTATGTTTCTTCTTTAATAGATCCATATTCAAGCTCATAATCTCATTACTTTTAATATTCAATATTTCTAATGCTTCACCTTCTGTCATATTTGGATTAAACCCTCCAGGATACTTCAAAAATTTCATTCGTAAATCCTTACTGACATTCATCTCATTCTGGTCTAAGTGCTGGATCTTTATCCCGTTAAGTTCTGCGATTCTTACTCTGGATAGTCTCTTATATTTAGTTAAAGCACCCAAAAACGACTTTGTCTGTCAATTGTTAACATTATTGATAGTACTTAGTTATAAGGTTAAAAACTTACAGTAACTGCTGCGATTGTGACACCAAGACCGATGATGATGGGCAGGACCTGTGATAATGTCAGTACATAAATGGATCATCCAATGAAATCAACCAAAACTCACCATTTTTCTATTTCTGTGTTTGTAATTTCATTGAAATGTCCTGCATTATTAGTGAAGTTAAAAATGTTAGTAATTTTCAAGTGTGTGAAAATACCGGATTGGGAACATTACTATATCGGGAGTGTATGAAAGCTACACACGTCTATCTCCCATTGTGTGGTGATATATGAGGCCTATAAAGCTTTTCATAAAGTTTAGAATGGTACTGAGAACAGTATTTAGGTGTGACACTCTGTGTATCTCTGCAAAATGTTTGAACATAACGATAATGTTGATTTCACATACTATAACACCTTGTGTCCGGGTGTCTTGATGGTATTATAAAGCGACATTTTGAATTGAATTGATATAAAAACACATCAACTTCCACACTTATGAGCATCTCATACCACAAAAGGTTGGTATATATGATGTTATAGCTTTTGTGAACAGGCAATGCTTGAGATTCACATTGTTTCCAACGTTTTGTTTTTTAGTGTTTTGAGTGTTGGTGTGTTAATCTAGTTAGTTTGATAATAGGTTTGACAGATATTTATGGTAAATTGGCTGATTTAATTCAACATATAAGTCATTTTCTGGTCTTGAGAGTGAATCTTCACCAAATTGACAATCCATTAGTGCATTTCTAGAGAAATCATCATTAAATCATGTAAGTTTCCACTTATCAGTCAAGAAAACACAAAAATATATCAAGAACCACAAAATCAAATTTACTGACTTAAGTTGAATTCAAATTATAAAACCACATTTCCCACTTTTACAATTCACTTTCATTAAATCATAAACCTGAGATTTATTAACACCACATCTTTCCACTGATATAAATCATGACCTTTAACAACTTCGACCCAATGACAACGTCTTCTTTAGGCAAAACTGCTGAATCTGAAAACTCAAATGAAAC
>PPNI02000003.1:0-117655 GCA_003707195.2 Phaffomyces antillensis
TTGAAACTGAAATAATCCAACTGTTTGTATTGATCTCATAATTGCAAAATCTACTGTTGTTGGTGTAATCTTCAATCGTTGTTTAGGCCAGAATAAATCAGCATTTTCAGTGTGGTATTCTAGCAAAACAGCAGTCTCATCAGCTATTGTAGCCTCAGAATCAAGCAGTCTATATTTGGTACTGTTTGCTTTTAATGATCGATTTAAACAATCAGCCAAAGTATCAAAGTTTTCAAACTGTAGATGAACTTTTGCGTTTGGTTCAGATGCTCCAGCGCTTAATATTCTCTTATAGACTGTTTTCTTCTGTGTACCGGTTTTGATTATGGAATTTCCATACTTTCTTCTGATTCCATTCAACGTAATAGGTTTCAAAACATCAGTTACAAGATCTTTGAAATTGTCAAATGTAAACAAAGGATCTCTTTGACAAACACGAAATTCATCGTTAATGCGATGAGCTGGGAGAATGACATCGGTGATGGCGGAAGTTCTGGTGAAAACCAGCAGATTTGCTCTGTGCTTCTTTCGAAGTGGCTGATTATCTGATATTGTTAAAGAGTAATTGGAGTGGAAAGGAGTTTGTTTACTTTTTTTCTTCAATGTTTTTTTTTTATTTCGCACTGTTTTTGTTTTTCTTCAAGATCTTAAAAATTTGACTAAGTCCTAGCTTTAACAAAAAGACTACTTTTTGCCAAAAATGATTTTTTTTTTGTCTAAATTACATAAAAAGACGTTAGTTGTACTTTTTGGCTGATTCTGAGAATTATGGTGTAATGTATATATATATATATATATATATGTAATTGAGTAAGGAAAATAAACAAAATAAGCAATTCTGCTTATATAGCAAGCAAAAATTTGCGAAAATTTACGAGTACAGTGTAATAAATCAGAGCTAGTTGTCACTGGTGGGACGCGTGAGTCGCCATGAGTGATAATTGTTAATTTTCCAATATTTTCTATTTAGAGCTTTAGCCATCAAACTGGAGTGTTATTTTATTTTTATCTTTAATACTTGATATTCAAACTGTTAGTTTACTCCATAAATGTCAAATAATAAACAACACAAATTTATTTTTAATTTTCTAGCATGGTCTGGTTAATTACGAGGGGCCTTCAGCCAATCAATGGTAGTTCCCTTGCTATTCATTATCTGTAGTGGCTCATGAGTGGTAAGATCTGACATAATCCATTACCTATCGTCTTTTTTTTTAAATAATAATTTGACGTTCGTAAAAAATATCGATTCTGCACTAAAACCATCATCTCTAGCTCTTTCGGATTTTTTAACTCTGTACTCAGAAATTCACACTCATGGTTCATAACTTTTGACTCGTATCATCTTCATTCGGTTGTTGTTGAGTTTCTCATTCTGCCTCTGATCTTAAAGATAGGGGACCAAGCTAATAAAATATTTAAGGTTTTCGATAAATTAAATCCGAGTTTTATTTTGTATATTTCCATCAAATAATAACACTTCACTCGTTAATTATCTTTTATTTCAGTGGCGAAATGGATAATAAAATTGGTTCCAGTGGTGGAAAAGATCCAGAATCAGGACATGTCAAACCAATAAATAGGCTTTTGACACCGTTCTTATCGAAGAATGTTCCCCCATTGAGGACCCCTGATCAAAGGAAAACGATGCCTCTTCATTCAAAAAATTTATTATCAAGGGTTTTATTCACATGGTTAATTCCTATGTTGAACAGGGGGTACAAGAGAACGTTGCTACAAGAAGATTTATGGTACTTAGATGAAAGAGATCAAGTTGAAGCCACCTATGAAACTTTCAAACGTCATTTGAATACCATTCTTGAGAAACACTTTAATGATAACCCGGAAGCAAAAGTTTGGCCAAAACATGCTTTAATGAAAGCTGTTTTGAAAACATTCGGTAAAGATATATTAATATCCGCTACTTGTAAAGCTATTGGTAACTCAGCAACTGCTATGACTCCTTATGTTTCTAAATATTTGATTATCTATATTCAAGAAAAAACATTTGATAGTTCGTTGAAATTGAACAAGGGTATAGGTTATGCAATAGGTTTAACATGTATGATTATCACTAATGCAATTTTCAAAAACCAAACATTCTTATTCTCAAAACTGGCTGGTGCTAAAAGTAAAATGGTTTTGAATAAAGCTCTATTAGATAAATCTTTAAAAGCTGATGCTGAATCAAGATATAAATTTCCAAATGGTAAAGTCGTCTCATTAATGAACGCTGATTTGAATAGAATTGATCTAGCGATAGGTTTCTTACCTGTGATCATAGCGTTTCCAGTACCTATTATCATTGCTATTGCTGTTTTGATACACACCATTGGTGTTTCAGCCTTAACTGGTATCGGTGTTTTATTCACAATTATGATTGGTATGGGTTTACCAGGTAGTTTTATTTTTGTAAATAGAAACAAATCAAATAAATTAACAGATGCAAGAATCTCGAGATTAAGAGAAGTTTTGTTAAATATGAAAATGGTCAAATTTTATTCATGGGAAGAAGCTTATGAAAGAATAATTTCGACAATTCGTTCACACGAAGTTGTTTACGTTTTAAGAATTCAAATTTTGATGGCCTGCATCTTCTCATTGGCAGTCTCTGGTCCTTCTTTGGTTTCAATGGTTTCATTCTTAGTCTTGAGTAAAATTGGATCAGGTACCGCTGCTACTATTTTCTCATCGTTGGCCTTATTTAATATGTTTTCAAATGAGGTCATAAATTTCCCAATCATGTTAACTTACGGAATCGACTCAATTACTGCATTCAGAAGAATTACAGAATATTTACAATCAACTTCAATTGATGAAAATCATCTAATTGATTATTATGATAATGAAATAATCGCAAAAAATTCAAAAACTGCAATCAAGGTTGAAAATGGGAATTTTGAGTGGGATATATTTGAAGAAATTGAAGATGAAGAGAGTTCAGAAATTGAAAGCAGTGACTCGTTATATAAAGGTGATGAACTAATAGAGAAAGAAAAAATGGAAAAAGGTGGAAAGGAAAAAGAAAGAGATCCAACCAGGGAAGTTATCCATAAATATTTGAAAGTTTTAACGAATATCGACATTGAAATTGAAAAAGGTGAATTCATTGTCATCACTGGTCCAATTGGATCCGGTAAAACATCTTTGTTGTCTGCTATTTGTGGGCTAATGCATAAAAGCTCAGGTAGAATTGCATATGATGGATCGATGGTATTCACCGGTGAGCCATGGGTTCAAAATACAACTGTTCAAGAAAATATCACTTTTGGTTTAGATTTTGATAAGGATTATTATAAAAAAGTTATCAAAGCATGTTCTTTAACTTCAGATTTGGAGTTATTTGCCGCTGGTGATCAAACTGAAATTGGTGAAAGAGGTGTTACTTTATCAGGTGGTCAAAAGGCGAGATTGAACTTCGCAAGAGCAGTTTATGCCAAAAAGGATATCTATTTAATGGATGACATATTAAGTGCAGTTGATGCTAATGTTGGTAAACAGATCGTTGATGAATGCCTATTGGGTTTGATTGCTGATAAAACAAGACTATTGGCAACACATCAGTTATCATTAGTTTCTAAAGCTGATAGAATTATTTTCATGCATACTGATAATACCATTGATTTTGGTACTGAAGAAGAGTTAAGGAGCAGAAATAAAGATTTTGTTGACTTAATGGAATTTAGTTCTAGTAAACAAGAAGAGAAAGAAGAAGAGATTGATGAAGAAATAGAAATGAAAGATCAAAGAGTTTCTGGAGCACAACCTCAAGACGAAGATATTGATGATCCATTCAATAGTGAAGGTATGATCATTCAAGATGAAGAAAGAGCAGTCAATTCAATTCCATTAAGTGTTTATAGGAAATATATCACGGCAGGTTCTGCTTCTTTTGGTGTATTTGCATTCCCACTTTTAGTCACATTTATAACACTATCTACATTTTTAAGTATATTTTCCAATGTTTGGTTGTCATTTTGGGTGGGACTTAAATTTCCGGAACTTTCAAGAGGTACTTATATTGGTTTATATATCATGTTCACATTCCTTTGTGTGATTTCTGTGTTTATTGAATTTTCTTTGTTTGGTTACATGATCGTTCAAGCTTCCAAATCATTAAATATAACAGCCATGAAAAGAATCATTCACACACCAATGAGTTTCATAGATACCACGCCATTAGGTAGAATATTGAACAGATTTTCAACAGATTGTACAGTTTTAGATAATGAAATTGATTTAAACATCAAATTATTCTTCCATTTATCTGCCTCTGCAATTGGGATCTTGATTCTTGCTGTTATTTATATTCCTTGGTTTGCGATTGCTATCCCTATAATCTTAGTATTGTTTGTCATTGTCACTAATTACTATCAAGCTTCGGCTCGTGAAGTTAAAAGATTAGAAGCAATCAATAAATCATTCATCTTAAATAATTTTAATGAAGTCTTGAACGGTATCAATACAATCAAGGCGTTTAATCAAATGGAAAGATTCGTTATAAAGAATAACAGGCTAAGTAATGCAATGAATGAAGTTCATTTCATCGTTATTGTTAATCAAAGATGGGTTGCAGTAAGTTTAGATATTTTGGCAGCTTGTATTGTTTTGATCATCACATTAATGACAGTATGTGGTGTGTTCAATTTACCACCTTCTTCTGCCGGTCTATTAACTTCTTATATTATTGATTTTTCATTGATATTGAGTGGTATTTTAGTGTTTTATGCAGAATTAGAAAATAATATGAATTCAGTTGAAAGGGTTTGTCATTATGCCTTTGATATTGAACAAGAAAAACCTTATAGAATTATTGAAAAGACACCAGCTCCTGAATGGCCTCAAAATGGTGCTGTTGAATTTAAAGACGTTTCATTTAGATATAGAGAAAACTTACCATTAATTTTCAAAAATCTATCATTCAAAGTTGAAGGCGGTTTGAAAGTAGGTATCTGTGGTAGAACAGGTGCTGGTAAATCTTCGTTAATGACAGCATTATACAGAATTGTGGAGCTTGAAGGAGGATGTATTGAAATTGATGGTGTCGATATTTCTAAGATTGGATTGTTTGATCTTCGTTCTAGATTGTCAATCATTCCACAAGATCCTGTTTTATTTAAAGGATCAATTAGAAACAATTTAGATCCATTTGATGAACGTGACGATTCTGAATTATGGGACGCATTGAGAAGAAGTGGTGTTTTCAATAATTCAAATTTTGATGAAGTTAAAAATCAAACTTTACTCAATACCGAAAAATTACATAAATTTCATTTAGACTCATTAGTGCAAGAAGACGGCTCAAATTTTTCATTAGGTGAAAAACAATTGGTTGCACTAGCAAGAGCTTTGGTTCGTAATACAACTATTCTAGTGATGGATGAAGCTACTTCTTCTGTTGACTATGAAACAGATTCATTGATCCAAACTACAATTACCAATGAATTCAAGCATTGTACTGTATTATGTATTGCTCATAGATTAAAGACCATCATTCATAATGATAAGATCATTGTGTTAGAAAAGGGTGAACTTGCTGAATTCGGAAGACCTATTGATTTGTTTGATGATGGTGGTATATTCCATGAGATGTGTGAACTGTCCAGAATTTCAAGATCTGATTTTTAGATATATATTAATGTTTGTTTTTTTTTTAAAGAATATTGATGTTCTATTTGTATAAAGTCAATATCACAGTAGTGCATTTGAACATATTCTTTATGTGAGTTAAGTTGTGTAAATATTATTTTCTATTCAAATTAGGATGTAATGGAGTTATCTTGATTTTTTTTGACAGTCCTGTTCTTGATCGTATTCCCATTAAGTGTGCTCGTTTAATTGGTTTATTTACCTTTTGTAATGTTTGAGGAGAGTTTTCTGGTACTGATGACCGTATATTAATGTCTTGAGATTGAGTTTTGGGGCTCAGCCGGATATGAGAGGATGATACGTTAATAGTCTCTTGAGTTTGTTGATTCACAGAGTGTTGGGATATTTTTAGTTGTGCTTCTTTTATGGGGCTTGAGAATGGTAGAGGCGGCTTTGCAACTCTCTTCCTCAGTATTTCAATCTCGTTATCTGAGTCCGATTCTGATGCTTTATTCTTGTGATTCTCTTCGTATTGAGACCTGCTCAAAACTTCGATTTCCTCATCACTCTCATTTTCTTCATCACTCTCATCACTATCAGATACCATTATTATCATCTGTTTGCTCTGAGATTGCTTATGCTTATAATTCTCGATGGCTGTCATCACTGGATCTTGAGTTCCATCATCTTCAGAATCTAAAATCTCTTCTAGGCTGTCTGAATTTTCAGCACTTTCGTTTAGTTTCATATCAGTTCCAATACCATTTCAATTTTTAATGCACAATAAGAGCTCAATCACTCTATTAAACTGAATATCACGGATAGTTGTTTGTGTTAATAAAGTGTTTGTGATTGTGGTTTACAAAATCGCGCTGTGAAAAACATTTACTTCATTCTTTGAATGAAATCTCCAATGTTTGGAAAGATTCTCAAAGAGTGGAGAACACTCGTGGGAAGACACCATAGGCAATTGATCCCTCAGGCTCTTAATATGCTCATAATTCTTGAACTTCAACTAGCAAGTCTTTCTATCATTGGTACAAGTCTGGAGATTTCAATCCATTAAATTCAATCAACACAATTATTGAATAAAGACTTGAAAGATCACACAGCAATCGAACCAACTCGACTAGCTATATTGGACCACATCAGGACACCACATCATCTTTGTGATTCATGTATTGCAATGAAATAATTATGCGGCGTTATAACTGATATTATCAAGGCTAACTTAGAAAGCTCATTTCTTTAATGAAATCGATCAACTGAATAATCAAAATATATCGAAGAAAATTTTCAAGATTCAGTTTAGGATTCTACATCATTTCATAACTGATCCACTTCACTTATGGTGATTCTGTGTCTAAGTTTGATAGGATAGATGATAGGATGTGTTTTGATCCCACAAAAGGAATGAATCAATGACTGGATATGTTTCATAGTTTGTTTTCGAGCCATGTTGTTGTAATTCAATCCCAGATACGATCAAGATATCGTATCCCGGCGCCCATCACTATCATGGAAACATGGGTCGTTTATGTTTATGAATTGATTCGAAGAACCTTTATGTTAGAATTTGGATTGGTATTTCGATAGATTTGAAGAAGAAGCAGACGATATTTTAGTTTGATTCATGTTCTGTTAAAGATGGTTACGCTGAACCTGCTATTTGATAATCTCAAGTCGTGATTCTGAGTCTTTATTTTCATTTGCAACTACATGGTAAGTCTTCTTCTTTCATAAATTGGTGGATGATTTTTCATTGATTATTTGATATTTTAACCACAAATAAAAGAATAAAAATCAAGTCAGCTAAATTAGAGTATTGTTTACAACAGGATCTTTTCACTATTGACTCAAGTAGTGTTAGCTTGGAGGATTATGTGTATTGTTATTTTATCAACACACTTAGTACTTAATAGATCGATTTTGTGTTAAGTTTATCATAAGACCATTAACTGATGGACTTGATCAGTTTCAATATGAGTAGCTCATTGATGTCAGTTTAAAACTTTCATTAGTTTAGCTTAACTCGAAGAATGAACAGAGTCAAGATCAGTATACATTCCTTACTGTGTGAGCATCAAATTGAGTTATACGTCTGATGTTATTGAATCTTATGACTGTGATGATGGAATTATGCGATTTTGAGATTACTGAGATCTAACCCTTTTCCAAACGTTTTTTTTATTTTTGTGAGTATTTACAATCATTATCCTGAAACGTTCATTTTATATACTAACTTTTATCACTTTCAACACATCAAAGTGTCACTCAATCCCGTGCTCCATGAATATGAGCCCAATATAACGATCATTAAACAGAAACAAATAACAACTGAACAAAATCCATAAACATAGCTCTTGAAACTCTTAATATTGCACAATTCAACTACGAATGTGCTCATTGTAGATAATGTACCAGAGAAACCATCTTCTAATGCTTTAAGTATTTGACAACTCAAATATGAGTTTACTAACACTCTATTAGCTGAGGTTTTACCTCTATTAATTAAATATATCACTGAAAGAGTAACAGTTGCTATTATATTCGCAGAGAATGTACCTATTGGAAATTCTTGTTTTATTGGATTGAATTTTTTTGCAAGGTAATATCTCAACCAACATGCTAACGGTGAGATAAGACCACTAAACATCCAAACTCTCCAATTTTTAATGCTCATTAAACAGATCACAGCAATCCAACAAACACCACCCATAATCACACAAATGTCTTCAACAATTTCCAAATACGGAATCAACGGGTCTTTGAATTGTATTGTATTGAGACCAAATTGATAAGCACAGATAGATACACTTAATTCAGTGATGATTACTGAAAAGAATTGCATTATTCCATAACCTCCGGCATTTTTGTATGGGGTTGAATTGAGTTCTAAATCAGAACTCATTAAAAACATCTCTAAGATAAAAGTTGAAAATGATGATAATGAACCACAAAATCCAGTCGTTAAACCAACGTATAGTTTAATTTCTGATTTCTTTAACTTATTAGGTGGTTGGGATCTATTAAAATGTTCCCATGACAATTGCGATTGCACTAACATACCCATGATGAAACAACTTGTGAAATTAGCCCATATTACACCACCAACATAATTTCCTTGAAAAGTGGTTAGAAGAGTCAATCCCTTTCTAGCTAAGACTGCAAATATTGCAAAGAATGAAAGTATTGAAAGTTGTTGAAGCTCTAGGTATAAAGAGTTGGAAGTTGTGAACAGCCGTATATGACGCAGATGTGATTGTGGTTGAATTATTTCTTTATCCTGTGAGCTCATTGTTATTTTATTTTTTTGTTATTTCAAGCTTGACGATGGTGCAATAAAAACCCTCAGCAGTTCATTTGACTTTGAAGGTAGAGCAAAAGTTTTTCTAGTCTGAATCTGGAAGTGCCTTTAATGTCACTCAAGTTATTATTATTGTTGATTTTTATCATCAACTTTTTGGTTTTTCTGATTACATAACAGTAAAAAAAATTTTATGCGATGAGCTGAGTTTATTGCTTTAAACAAAAACTTCAAACCACAATAACTACTAAGTATACCAAAGATGGATGATGATTTTCTTTTAAATATCAGTACAGAGACTTCTTCCTCATACACGCCAAAACCTAAAGTCGTAGGTGGTAAATGGAGAGATCGTCGTTCTGAACAACTAAGATCAAGAGGTGATAAACCTAGAGATAATAAATCATTCTCTAATTCAACTCCACTAGGTGATAGAAGTTCCAAATCTGATAACTCTGATAAACAAAGACAACAAAGATCAGATAGACCAAGATCAAGTATGTTTAACTTCAATGATAACAAACGTTCTGCTCCATCAGATTCTTCATCTTCTGATAATACTCAAAGAGGTCCAACTAAACAAGCAAGATTAGTAGAAGGTAAAGGTGCAGGAGGCAAAGATAATACATATGTCTCATCATTATTCACAGCTAAACCTGAAATCACTAAAAGAGATTATTCAAAGAAATTAGAAGAAAAAGTTGCTTCAAACTCTCCATTATCAGATTCAACTACATTTAGTGGATTGGGTATCAATGAAAAATTATCAAAACAACTAACTGATTATAAAAAATTGGCTAAACCAACCAAGATTCAAAGATCCGTTATTCCAAGATTATTAACACGTGATAGAGATCTTTTAGTTCAAGCTCAAACCGGTTCAGGTAAAACATTGTCATTTGCATTACCAATTTTCCAAAGATTAATGGAAGTTCAAAATTTTAATAGATCAAGTGGTATTTTCGCCTTAATTTTAACTCCAACTAGGGAACTAGCAACTCAAATATATACAGTCTTGGAGGAATTAAGTCGTTGTTGTCCCAGAATCGTTCCTGGTATCGTTATTGGTGGTGAAAAGAAAAAAGCTGAAAAGGCAAGATTAAGAAAAGGTGTTAATATCTTAGTGGCCACACCAGGTAGATTGAGTGATCATATCGAAAATACTGAAAGATTAGATTTATCCAATATAAGATATGTCGTTTTAGATGAAGGTGATAAATTAATGGAATTAGGTTTTGAAGAAACCATTACTAAAATCATTAAAGATATCGAAACAAGTTCAAACATCAAAGAAACTAAAGAAAGATTCCCAACTTTACCACTAAAGAGAGTCAACGTGTTATGCTCAGCAACTATAAAATCTAGTGTCAAGACATTAGGTGATATTGCTTTAAATAATCCAGAATTAGTCAACTCTGATAGTGTTCCAGATGAAGAAAGTTTAGAGATCATGGAAACCATTGCAGCACCAGATCAATTATTACAACAAGTCGTCACAACTCCTCCAAAATTAAGATTGGTTACATTGGCTTCTATCCTATTAGATATCATCAAAAAGGATGAACCAACAAGAACAATGATTTTCTTAAGTTGTTCAGATTCAGTTGATTTTCATTTTAAAGTGTTTAGTAAAAATGGCCAACATTATAACACTAAATCAGAAGAATACGAGAAAGCTGAAGATAATTCCACTGTGCTGTCATCTTCATTATTTGAAGACACTACGGTCTTCAAGTTACATGGTTCATTGTCACAACCAATCAGAGCTTCAACCTTATCAGCATTCACTAAACAAACAAAAACAAAACATACCATCATGTTTTGTACAGATGTTGCCTCAAGAGGTTTAGATTTACCTTATATCTCCACTGTTATTGAATATGATCCACCGTTTGCCACAGATGATCATCTACATAGAATTGGTCGTACTGCTCGTGCTGGTAAATCTGGTAAATCAGTTTTATTTCTCTTACCAACAGAAGAAAAGTATCTTGATAAAATTTCCAAATATCATCCAAATGGATTTCAACATAAATCTTATGAAGATTTGTTAAAGTTGGGATTTGGTAAGAATTGGGATTTTGATGCGACAACATGGCATTTGAATGTTGAAAGATGGATTTTAGAAGATTCTTCAGTTAGAGATTTGGCAGCTAGAAGTTTCACAAGTCATATTAGAGCATATGCCACACATCTATCCCAAGAACGTGATTGTTTCAACGTGAAAGTGCTACATTTAGGTCATTTAGCCAAAGCTTTTGGATTAAGAGAAACTCCAAAGAAACTGGGTATGCAAGCAGGTAATGGGAAAGCAAAGAAGGAAAATCCAAAGGATGTGATGTTTAGAAAGGCAAGAATGACTGCGAAAGCTACAAGTGATGAATTCAATTTTATGTGATTAATATATGCATTTCATACTCTTTGTAGATAACCTTGTTGGATCAACCTTTCCACATCAGACTTTCGTACAAAGAATTGTGAATCTTTACGTAGATTGAAAACACCATATTCGGTCTGTATCTCACCACCATCTTTCAGCACTCTGACATCGATGAACACATCTTTAGGTGGAACCAAAGGAGCACTTAGATCCAATTCTGGGAATTCTGTTTTGTAATTAAGTAAAAGTTCATTATAATTCTTTACATATTCACGTTCATGATGATTAGTCACTTCAAATTCATTGTTCTCCCATACTGATTCCGCTAACCTTTCGGCCCTCAGTCTTTCATATGCCAGCAAACATCTCTTATTACGACGCATAGTTAGATGGGTGACGAATAGTTGTGCTTGATATTCTGGAGACGCGTCTTGTTCCAAATATTGGACTCTTCTTTCTAAATCTTTCGTTTCACGAATAATATTTCGTACCAGTTCATCCTCAAAAGCTGGAATCTGTGCGAGTCCCTGAGTTCTCTTTGCCTCTGCTATCAGTTTGTTGGCGTAGTCTCCGTACATTGTGGTGAAGATTGATGTTGATTGAGTATTTTGATTTTTTTTTTCTCGATTTCATCTCATCAAGTTTGTGAAACTTTAGTGTTAGTGTGAAGAAACATGGCTCGCGGCTACGGTAAGAAGTCCAAAAGATGCCTATTCAACTCACTGAATCCATCATCTGATCCAATTGTTCCAGAATCGCCATTTTCCCCAGACAAGAGTAACAATTTGGAGCTGAATGATAAACTTGAGGTTGAAAATAAAAGATTATTCATAGAATCGCCAAACAAACCCAAATGGTCGTTAGATTTCTCTCCAAATAGAAAATACACTGATCAAATAGATCCATTAACTGACTTGCATGTGATATCTGTGAAAAGAAAGTTGGAATTTGGGCAAAAAATCGAAAATAAATCAAAAAAACAGAATGTTGTATCTGATTCAGTATGGAACCTTTTCGTTGATGATGTTGAAGTTAATTATAAACCAAAGAAGTTATTGAGAGAAAGTGATAAGCTGTCGGTTAAATCTGATGATGATGATCAGAGCGTAGAAGATCATCATGAATTGATTGATTTTTTGAAACGTGAATCAAAAGTTTCAAATGAAGATGAGGTGACGACCCCACCAATCCAACAGATACAGCAATCTCCTAGAAGAAGAGATAAGAGGACCTATGGGGAAAGAAGAAGTTATTTAGTGCAAGAAGATGGGGAAAATAGTAAAGATGATGAAAATAATAATGAAAGTGATGGACAAAATAACGAAGATAATGAAACAACGAATAATGAAACAACAACATCACCAACCAAAAATAATATAAAAACAATATTACACTTGAAAATACTTGGTCAAAATTCACAGAGGAAAGATGATTTGAATTTTTTAATTGAAGGAATTTTACAATCAAACAACTTAAATTCAGTGAGTATTGGACTACTAGAATTTGGGATTAGTTTATTTGATGATGATTTCTTGAAATTTTTGATTGATAGCTTATCAGAGTCTGACTTTCATAAGATTCATAGTAAAGTTGATTTGAGGAATATGTTACACTTATACGTTTGGAGTTTTATCGTTTGCAAATTGACTGAAATTAATTCAAGTTTTACCTTAATGGATCAAAGTCCAATTATCCAACTATTGGACCATTTATATCTTCAAATTGAAGATATACCAATATTATCTCAAACATCACGATCAGTTGACACACTCTTCAAACAGTTCTTGAGTAAAATGAACAAATCATATTCTTATAAATTTTTTCAATTGACTTTATTATTGGGAAATCCATATTTGATAGATTATGAGACTATACTAAGATTAGTTGATATGATATTGAATCATAATACTAATAAACTTGATGAAAGTAATTATCAATTGATTTTAGTCATACTTGAATCAAATTTCCAATTCACATCAAAGGATAAAGAATTAATAAATTTATTATTGGCACATCAGTATTTCAAATCATCAACTTCGATTATACTCACATTGAAGTTATTAATTAGATTGACTTCAAAAAACTCATATCTAAAGCTTGATTCATCCACAATTACAGAATTATTGGAAAGGATTCAGACAAATATCGAAAGTGAGGAAATCACTTCATTATATGTTGGTTTATTATTGAATCTATTAGATTTAGAGGGTTGTACACCTTTTGTTGAAAAACTAAACATGGATCAACTTTATCAGTTATATGTACAAATAGGAAAGAATTCACTGCCCTATTTATGTTTATTTATTGGTGAGTTATATTCATCAAGTAATAACTTAAATTCATTGTTTGATTCGAATGAATTGAATGAAATAAAACTACAATTAGAAAAATTTGACACCCAAAATAACAAATCGATCAAATATAGAATCGATGAAGTTTTAGCTAAACTATAACAACCAATTATATTCATAAATAAAACCCGCATTAGTAGTACAAATTTCAAACTCAATCAATCATATATATATCAATGTTTTATGTAATGTCACATCGGCACTTGGTTTGGAGTATGTGTATATCATGGAGCAATTCTAAATATTTTCCATTCTGAATCTTCTGAATCTCTTTTATAAACAATACGGTCATGTAATCTACTAGGTCTACCTTGCCAAAATTCAATTTCTAGTGGAACTACTCTTAATCCGCCCCAGAAATCAGGTAATGGAATTTCCTCCAAGCCTTCGAATTCTTTTTCTTTTGCTTCATAAACACGATCAAATTCTTCACGACCTGAAATTTCAGTTGATTGTGGACTTGACCATGCTCCAATTCTTGAACCTCTTGGTCTGGTATTATAATATCTTTGGGAAACCTCCTTGGAAACAAATTCTGTTTTACCTTCGATTCTGACTTGACGTTGAAGTCCTTTCCAGAAGAAAGTCAAAGCAGCTTGTGGATTACTAGCAATATCTTTTGCCTTTTTAGAATCTCTCCAATTGGAGAAAACAATGAAACCTCTATGATCTAACTCTTTAAACAAGACGACACGAGATGAAACTCTACCTGATGGTAGTTCTGCAGTTGCAAAGTTCACTGATTCAGGGATTGGTTCATCTGATGCCTCATCAAACCAAGCTTTGAATTGAACAATTGGATCTTTGTCGACTTGACTAACATCTAAAGATCCTTTATCGTATTGGTAGGTCTTTGGTGCAACTTAAGAGTGTTAATATGAGTTCCATATTGTTGAAGTGTATTACATACAGACAATTGGTTCTTCTTTTTGATCTGACATGTTGTTTATCTTTATCGGGGTTGATTATAAAAGAGTGAAGTTATCTCCCCGGATCTAATTTTTCTTTTTGTTCTTAATATTAAATATCACGCAATTTTATATGTAAGAAATGCCAGTTGTTCCAATCAAAAATCTACATTAAGCTGTGAGAATCAAAATTTTTCTTTTTCCTAAATTGGTGTATTATGAAACTAATAAGTACCGATCATCTAAGTTACTGAATATACTTTATGATCTAATACCAGTTTTTTAAGAGAAAAAACACAGAGCTGGCAAAAATATATTCAGCCAGTCACTACTTTAAAACCAAATACAATAGAAGCTTATATGTAATATAACCTCAACTCGTAGAACATTGTTACTGAATACTTTTCTCAGCTAAAATCTGACACAGATTTTGAGAATACTGAGGTCCACTTACCTATACCGTAGTACCCTTGCCACAAACCTTTGAGATCAGTGATATATCCAACAAGAGGTTTTCCGTATGGTTGTGGTTCATCCAAATCTTTCCATCCTCTCAATTCTCTCAGTCTTCTTAGTTCTTCTAGTGAAAATTCTACTTTTGGAGCAGTTCCATACTTGAGGGGGCCAACATTGATCCATATTCCTTTCTTCATGTTTATAATTCTTTCAAATGCATCAAAATACTCAAAAATATTTTCTGCTGTGTCAAGAAAGAAACATGTTATGATCAAAACAGTGTCATAGTCTTCAGATGACAGATCGGAAGAGAACTTTCGTATATCAGCAAGATTCATTTGCAAAGAAGATGGCTTGATTTGACCTTGAAATGAAACTTCACGTAACTGGTCATCTGTTTCCACATGATGTGAGTAAGAATGAACAAATGGACACACTTTATGAACTTCATCTGGATGAGCATATATGAACTCATTTGCATTGTACATAAGTCCACTAAACTCAACTGATTCTACTTTTCTAAACCCTTTTTCCTCAAAAGCCATTTCATTCGCAACACGACCTAGTCCCGATCCAGGAACAATCACCAATGTTCTGTTTCTTTCAGCAAAATCAGAAATGAAAGTATCAATACTGGTGTTGATATATGTTAGGATATCATCATATTCAATTTCTCCCAATGGAGACCAATCTCTAACCAAATGAGCCAAAGACTCTACAACTCTGGCATTTGTTCCTCGTTTAGCAAGTTTCTTCTCTGCTGGGGTGATATCATACTTTTCAATGATATATTTTACAATCTTATCAATCAAATCACGATTTGTTAAAATGCATTTAGTCACTCCTCGTAAGTGATTCTCATATCCAATCTTTAGAGATTGTTGTTGCCATTCTGGTTCAATATTCTTCAGTTTACGTCTCTTTGCATTATTCCAACTCAAAGATTTTGAAAAATAGTCCTCATATGTTACTAATGAGTCAACTATTGCCTGTCTATCATCACTTAATTTAACCGGGTCATCTGTCTCCCACAAGTTCAAAGAACCCGAAAGTTTTAGGGAGAGCCCAATTGCTAACACAAGAATCAGTATGTGGATTCTCTCATAAACATATCGAATCATCTAGATATGGAAATTTGATTTAATATCTGTAGGGTTTTCTAGATTGGAAATTTTAGCATCAATTTTATGATTGTTCGTTTGTCAACTTTAGTGGTTATTAGATTGTAACATACATACTGTACCATGTTGAGGTCTTTAAATAGTGCTGGCTAGTCGAAAAAACTCCAGAACTTGGGATAAACTAATAATGTGGATTACAAGTAAATTCATGACTGAATACGTTGGGTGTAAGGCTTCATTAGTGGTTAAATCAGCTCCACTAATATGATAATTGCGATTACGTAAGCAGTTTTAAGTAATTCCTAGTTCAGTAATTTCCTCTTTTGGAAAGTTACAGGCAAGCGGTTTTAGCTCAGTTGGGAGAGCGTCAGACTGAAGATCTGAAGGTCCTGTGTTCGATCCACAGAAATCGCATTTGCATTTTTTTTTGGAACGGAAAATTATAGTCACATTGTCAAACAGCCCTTTGTGTGTGACATTCTTTCAGCTATTTCATTTTGGCTACGATAATCAAGATAAATAATTGAATCGGGATAAAATAAAAGTGTAATGTATAATTTGAATAAAAGGATTGATTGAAATCACAAATGGAAATTAATACCATCATAATATTCATCAAAAAGACCAAATAAACTGGCATATTCTTCACTTGTTAAAATATTTGGATTTGATAATTCTCCATTTGTGTTCACTTTATCGTTTTCAAGAGAATGATTGCCAATTTCACTAGTACCAAGTCCAAAAATGTTTTCTAAATTGATATTACCTGGATCTGCTCCATCAATTTCCATTGAAACTGATGAGGTTGAAGTTGGTGTTGTATGATTAGATACGTTATTATTTGGTAATGAATTGTAGTAACTAAGTGGATCATTAGATTGTGTAGTTGGCTCTGGGAATTTAGAAGCTCTATTAGTTCTCTTTGTATCACCATGATTACGATTTTTCATAACATCTGTACAAGGTTGTAAAATCGTAATGATATCACTTTTCATAGATTCGATAATAAATTTAATCTCAGGAACCATTAAATTATCTATTGGATTTATCTTTGGAACATCTTCAGGTAAAAGAGTAGCCATGAACAGTTTTGGGATTTTCTTTGTTTTGCTATCTTCTAATAATTTATTTGCAATTTGATCAAAATCAAATCCTGGTTTTTCAACTTGATAAAAGCATATTCTCATAATTGCATAGATCTTTGAAAAATTGTAAGAACCTGATGAAATTTTGCCGAATAATTGTAAACTTTTTTCATAATTTGAGAATGTTAATGATATGAAATCTCTCAATAGATTTAATCTTTCAAGAACACAAGGACTTGGATTCTCGGTTGAATAATCTTTTAACTTCTTATGTGATTGAATCAATTTGATATTTAAACTACTCAGCACCAAAAGGCATCTTGTAATTGCAACAATTGCTGTTGGTTTGAAGAAATATGCAAATTCATGACCAAAATATAAACTTTGGTTATATGTTAAATTTAATAGAGCATTTGAAATTCGGGTATTTGCCTTCAAAACTCTAGCTGTAAATTCAAAAGTCTTCTTTTGGTCTCTAGTCTCTTCGAATACCTTTTGTAAAAGTACTGTTAAATGTAAAATAACAACTCTAATCTCCAATAAATCAACAACTCTTCTAAGCTTTGCATATTTTGTTAATGATGTATCAAGTAGAATTTGTTTGAATGTACCGATTTGATTAGTTGCAAAATTTTCTAAAAGTTGAACTGCTCTAATAACGTCCAAAGTGGTTGGCGATCTATTCAAATTGTAACAACTATTGACAATTTGTCTAAACATTCTAACTTTTTTATATTGAAATTCACAATCTAAATTTGCAAATTTATCATATTCATGATCATTTTCATTATAATCTGAAAGTGGTGTATCATAAGTTGAGTTATCATGACAGTGTAAAGGAAATCCAAACATTATTGCTTGTGATGCATCCAATTCCAATAATTTATACCAAACTCTTTTCCAGATTTGAGTTATATGTAAAGAGTCTGAATTTGCGTATAATACTAACACTTTTGGATCTCTATTCAACCCTAATGCTTGTGCCATTCCAAACAACGTGGCTAATAAGATTGAAGTATTTGAACAATCAGAGATATCATCATCTTCAGGACAATATCTATAATATAATTTTAAATATAAGCCTAATTGAATAACTTTTAAACTGTAAGATTTTCTTAAAATTCTATAATGCTCAAAACACTTGAATGCAGCAGCTATATATTTTGAAGTGATTGGAGTTTTATCCCTAATGTTTTTAAAGTCTTTATTTGTATAAAATTCTTCTTCAGTAATTGAAATATAAGAAAACCTTAAGATCAAAAGCATTAAACCTAATGAGGCAAAATCATTTTTACCTTTGATATTTGCTTTAATCTGTTCTTTATCAGCATAATTCAAACTTGGGGCAAATATATCCATGTCTGAAAAGAATGTGTTCTCTTCAAGAAATGGTAATAGTGGATAAATACACTTGAAGAATCTAACACATAACAAAATGACTGTCTTCTGATCAGGTAAAAGTGATACTATTAAATCAATAAGATCTGGATATTGTTCAAGGACTTCTTTAGCTTCTTTCTTTTCTTGAAACTTTTGCTTTCTAGCACAAAAAAATGGGCCAAAGCGTAAATTTGTATCCTGTTTACTACATTCTAAAAATCCTGAGTGACAAGATTTCTCATTATTCGAAACTTTCTGGCTCTGACCATCTGTGACACTTATAAGTGCTTGACACTGGTCTAAATTTCTCCAAAGATGAAACCATAAAATTTTCAGATATGGATCTTGAACCATGAATGGTATAATTGTGAAAGGGGCATGACTCTCTAATCTTGTTCTCTTTATAAAGAATGGGAATTTATTATGAAATGGAACCTTCTGTGTAGTGTCAAAATCATAAGGAACATTGAAACTGGTACTTGAGTCCGGGTTGCTATTAAAATTTTGTGATAAAGCTGAAAAATCATTCATTTTATCGTTATTGTTGAATGACACAGATGTGTTTATTGGATCACTGTTCAAAATGTTTGATATATTTGTTTTTTTGAACGCACCAGAGGAATTTGAAGAATTTGATAGATCATGAACTGCAATTGAAGCTTCCAAATGTTTAACTCTAGCCGTCAATTCTTCAAAAATTTTTCTATATTGGGGTGGTAAGTCATCCAGTTTGACTCCATTAAATGAAACTGATTGGGGAGCACCAGTAGTAAATATAGAATCAACGGCTGGTTTTGGTTCTATTGAGTGTAATTGCTTTTGATTTACTGAAAAAGTATTCGCATTTGGTGAAGCTCTTTGATTTGTGGCTCTGTCTTCAGGAGTGATCCAAGAAGGTTCTTCATAACGGCAGAGATGTTCGGCATTACTTTTAGCACACCCACCACAAACTGGTTTTATTTTATCACACTTGATTTTTCTTTTACGACATATTGAGCATGAAGTTGGAACTCTTATTCTTTTTCTTTGTTTTTCGCCACTTTTTGTGTTTGCTGGACTCTCTGGTGATCTTTTGGTTTGAGAATCATCTTTCCCGTCAGGTAAGGTAGGTTGTGACATTTTATCAAATTGTAAGTCGATAATCGCAAATGATCAAACAGTAGTGTACTCCTGAATTCTTTTGTCAGTGAGACTAAGCTGATAATAAGATATATTAAAACACTCAAAAAGTACTATAGATCCTTAATGAGCCGATTTCCTGTATTATTGAATTTAGATCAAAGAAAATGAAAAATTGTTTTCTTGAATGGATTCAACAGTTTATTATGTATTAGCGCGCAGATTATCTTAGTTTATTGAACCGATGATAAGATAGCTATAAGATCAAGCTTTTTATTGAGTAGCTTTCTTGATTTTATTGATTTTTAAGATGGAAACCATATTTCATATTTTTTGTTCAAAATTTTTTATGGTCATTCTAGAATCTACACCGAAAAAGCCGTAAATTCCGGCTTACACAAGCATCATGTAACTACTAACCATGTAACACAAAAGAATTCAATTATTGATATTCAATTATTGTGAGTCCTATCAACTCTTTGAACTGATTATATGGGTATATACTCACTCTTGCCGCCAAATGTACATTATAGTCAAAATAACTTTCCCCAAATGAGTAAATGTGGAACTTTGACCCCATATAAAGAGATTTGATTTTACTTGGATAAACGTTATCCATAATATCATTACTATTTACTCGTGCTGGACTTTCGACCCTCAATTGGTCTGATGTACTGTTCACATAAAAAAACCTACCGAATAAGGCCTGAAATACATAACAAAATATAACTGTCTATAAAAATTGCCCAAAAATTAAAAAAAACATACTAATAGAACAATAATACTGAAAACGTGAAAACGCTAACTAAACCATGAGCCAGGCATCATCATATCACTTACACCACCAGTCATACCAGTACCTCCAAATCCCTCATTACCCGTAGGAGTCCCACTTGCAAATAACTCTGATCCATTTACTCCAACATCTGCGAACATGTTCATACTTGCCATTGAACTTGGATTATTCGTTGGATTCGAATCACTAAATGAACCAACTCCGAAAAAATCACCAAATGTTTTATTTGGATCAACACCAAATGCAAATCCTTCCTTTGAAGATTGTAACAATTCTGGAAATTCTTCATTTATCTCAATATCAGTGTTTATTGGATTCTCAGTATCTGGGTTTTGGTTATTTAGATTCAAGCTAAATCCTTCACCTTGTGGGGTTGAAGTGAATTGAGCATCACTAGAATAAACAAACCCATTATCTTGTCCATTTATTTCAGAAAATGGTGATGAAACTGGGAATTGCATAGGTTGTTGATGTTGGATTGGTGTAGTGTTATCAAGATTCTGCATCATTTGCATTTGCTGTTGTCTCAACATATCTTGTTGTAACATTTGTTGTTGTAAACGTTGATGTTCACTTATACTATAACGTCTTTGAATACCAGGACTTGAAGATGGAATTGATGGAACAGTATTTTCCAGTTTAGCCTGATTTCTTTTCTTTAATTCTTCTTCTTCTTCAGCTGATAATGATAACGGAATTGAATTCAAAAGAACTGAAACCTTACCTGTACTATTTTCAACATGTCTAACATTTTCAGATTTAACAACACTTTTAACAACATTAATTGGTTTCTTTAATAACGTAATGAAAAATCCAACGGCTTTACTCATTCTCCAACTGTATGGATATTTAGTCCCTAAAATGTTTGACAATGTATGAAATTTATCCATATGTTGCAATAAAATAGTCGCTAGTATTTCACCAGAATTAACATCAACATTAAAAATTGAGCTATATTCATGTTGTCTATCTTTGATTTCAACGTTATTTAAATCACTATTTGAGTTATCGATATTCAAATGACCAGCTTGGACATTTAATGAGCCACTAAATCTTTTGGGATTGATCGTTTTCGACTTATCATCATTTTTTTCATTTTTAATTATATTTGGTTTCATAAATGGACCACATCGCGACCGTAAAATTAAAGACACCATGAACTGAATGGATCTATGACCAACTAATAACATCAATGGAGCAAACATTAGATCAACACCAGGACCAAAATATTCAAGACCACAATCAAAGAATAATGTACAGTTTCTATAGCCTTCTAATGCACAATCTAATGCCTTTTGGGCATAATTCTTAGCTAAAACACTAGCTTGAGCATCAGTACCACCTAATGGTTCAAAATGAACAAATAAAATGTAATTCAGTAAATAAATCAACATATTCACAGTAACATGTAACTTGAACTCTAAGCCTCTTGTTGCTGAGGATGCTAAGGATTCATTCTTAGATTTATTGATTAAGATTTTACCTAGTTGTGGTAAGGCATATCTATCATTATTTGAACCAAACCCATCAATACTTTTTTGTAACATTTCAATCAATTGATCAACTTGTTGTCTTGTTGCAGGTTCATTAACATTCAATAATACCTTCATAGTTCTAGCTAATAGTTTATCAATGTTATGTTTTTTGTGGATGTTTTGGATAACAGTTAATTCTTTGATATCATCTTTAAATTCTTTCATATCTGATCCATCTTCTGTTTGACCTGGTAATTTGGTATCTGAAAACTCTTGAAAATTCTGTAAACATCTAGGACATCCTAAATTCATACTTTGTTGAATATCTAGTGAAACTAACTCATACCAGATTTTTCTCCATAAATGTCTTTGTCTTTCATTTGAAAAATTTTCAAAATTTTTAGGATCACGATGCAGACCAATACTTATAGCCATTTGAATAATCATACCTAGAAATATCTGAGAGTCACTACCATCTGCACCATCACTATCTTCTGGGGAATATAAGAAATATAATCTCATGTATAAAGCACATTGAACAATTTTCAAACTTGATCGTCTCATTAGTTTTAAATTTGAAAAGCAGTGTTTAACACAATTTACTAATTCAACAGAGATTATATTTTCAGGTTTCTGTAAAAGTTTCAAATTTTCTGGATTTTCTTGATCAATTTTATGACTATTTGAAGATTTTTTTAATAATTTGTTTAAATTATTCATTGGTAATGTATTCCAGGATAACCTTAAAATAATACAAACTGTACCAACTAAAGCAAAATCAACACCTGATCTAATTTTAATAGTAATTGATTGTTCTTCATCTTCAGGTTTACCAAAGATGAACTTTAATTCTTCTCTGAATGACTTTTCATCAACAAATGGTAAATAAATGTATAGCAATTCAAAGAACCTATCAATAAGTAACCAAAATACTTTCTTACTAGGTAAATAAGTCTGCATCATTGTAACAGGGTCTTTCTTAAAATCTTCAGGTTCAACCTTATTATTGTTCATAGGATTCTGTTTTTGACTTGATTCGTTTGATTTTGTTCTTCTTTTAGTTCTTTTGTTTTCCGATGTTTGTGACAATTGTGGAGTTTTACTATGATCAATATTTGGATGACCATTAGGAATTCCTGAAGGATCAGTGCCTAAGAATGAATTATCACCTATCATTAGTGGACAAACCCTTTCATCAGTTGCTCGGTAATCTGTATTTTCGGTTTGATCATCTTCCATGACACTAATTGAATCTAATCTTGATTTTTTAGATTTTGGTGCATTGAACGAAGACCTTCTTTTCCTCAATTCCTCTGATGAATTTTTTCTTGAATTTTCTAAATTATTTGAGTTATTATCTTCGCTTTCCTCTTCATCTAAGATATGTGCAACTGGACATTTACCACCTCTCGAAGATTTACCACTGACTGGGCATTTTTCTTCTTCATTATATTGAACTTTTGGGTTATCGATTCTTGGTTGAGGTAATGGCATCGGCGTTGGAGATGGTGATGCTCCTGATTTATGAGACACTGGACATTTACCAGTTGAATGTAAAACAGGACATTTACCTTGCGATAAATCTTTCCCACTAACAGGACAAGTTGGTATCGTTGCAGATGGATCATGATTTGGAACGTCTGCTGATGCACTAACTAGGAACGAAGGAGTATTTGGTGCTGAATCTCTTGGAGTTGGTGCCAGTACTGAGCCAGAGTTTTGTTGCTGCTGTTGTTGCTGTTGCTGTCTTTGTTTCATTTCTAAGGATAGTTTGAATTTGGATTCTTCAGCTTGTTTTCTTAATTTGAAAATATGAGCCCATAATACTCTTAAGTATGGATCCCCTTTCATTATAGCTAGCCATGAAGTTGCACCAAGATGGACAGTTGTGGTTGATTTTATATGCAGCATATCAAACTTTTTACCTAAATTCAACGAATCTGTTGACTTCTTCTCTTCTTTTTTGATTGAATTGAATGGATCCTCATTTGAACTATCAATCTCAGAATCATTTGCAGAAGTGTTTGGAGATGTTGGACTGTCTTGATTATTTAGTTGAGATTCCAAAAACTTTATCTTCTCTTTCAATTTATCAATGACTTCACTTTGTTCAGACGTTTCAGCAACATTGGAACTACCTGGATTCAACTCAGCATTCGATAATGGTTGAGCCCAAGGTGGATCAATATAATGACATAAATGCGCAACACCCGTTCTTTCACAAGCGGTACAAACAGGTCTTTTCTTATCACATTTAACTTTTCTTCTTCTACAGATTGTACAACTGATTGGAACTCTATTTCTTCTTCTAGCGGATGGATCTTCTTTCTCCTTTGGTAGTGGCGTAGGTTTCTTCTCCTTTTTAAGCCTTTGAGCTTTTGGAGGCATTATTCAAATATGTGAGTTATGTTTGCGATGGGTAAGTTGATGGGCCAAATATGTTTCAAATTGATACTATTAGTACTTTGAATTAAATAACCACCCGATTCTTGAAGTAATAAAACCGTGTAAATTGAAACAAGGAAATATAGTATTGAAGCGGCAATACTTGAAAGTTTGAATGACTATCTGGGCGTGTCCAAGATGGAGGTCAGTAACTATTGTAGCAACTCTGGTTCTCCGGTTAGATATCGCTAAAAACCTATCAATTTGTGAATAAAGATGAATAATGAATTGAAATTTGAAGAGTTTAAGATGGTAAACAATTAAAAATCATACCTGGCATGTAATACGAATTCCGGGGGTGAGTTTTAAAGAAGTGGCAATGGAATGAAATTGTGGCCTTAATGAGGGAATACTATGTACTGTGGTTATAATTGGCGTATAGATCAACGTATATTTGCGGTATACTTGGAACTAGTTTGCTACTGTCCAGACTCTATTATTTTGGTTTCATTATTAGTTATAAAGGAAAAAGGTTCAAAACTAGTTCGCGATCTTATTTTACATTTGAGATTGAATAATATGAAAGAATCGTCAGCTACTTTACGTTCAGATCGTCAGTTCATTTACAGCTACTACATAAGGGCACTTATCTTAACATTGTGAATTTAAAGCAATAGAGAAGACACGCTTATAGGTTATACTTCCTTTTCTGAAAGACTTCCGAGGTGTTGATTCAGGTGTGCAGATTCGATTGTGACAAAATTCAAATTCTTTAAAATAATCACCGAAATCACCGATCTGTAATTCCATTGATCACAAGAAATATTGTTCATTAGTATCATAAATTAAAAGGATAATCACTTCCTGTAATATTTCTAGATGATGAATAATACAATCTATCTATATCAATCCAGTCTAAATCCCCATTAATTAGGTCAGAAATCAAACAAACCCCAGCTTCTTGATTCTGATTCATTCCTAAATTCATTCCTAAATTCATTTCCATTTCATATGATGGTTGCGAAACTGTTCCAGAAGAATATTGTAATCCATCCGCTACATTCTCTTCATTATTTTCACCCTTAACAAAACCACTGGTATTAATTGTAGTTGGATTATTTGTACTGTCATTGATCTCTGGATTCAATATGAAGTTATTATTTGCAGACTCTGTCTTAGATGGTGTTTCCCCGTCAACTGAACTATCAGTTGTACTTAAATCATTTGATGATTTGATCTTTTGTTTATTTCTATCAACAAGCATTTGTTCTAACCATTTTTTATTATTTTCATTGACTATTTGAGAATCCCATGTCTTTATTAATGTATTTGTTATATTTTCAGAAAATCCTTCCATTGATCTAATATTTTCAAATACTTTATTGATTTCAATAAAATCTTCAAGAGTGTACTCTTCAAATATTGAGTCTTTATCCTTTATTTTATTGACTGAGTTGATAAACTGGGTAGTTATTGGTGTTTCTTTTTCTCTATTATCAATTCCTTTTGGCATATGGAGCATACATGACAATATATAAACATGCATTTTACTAAGAACCCATGGATGATAGTATGTATCTGATATAACAGCATATCTAGTGATTAATAGAGTTAAACATTCTGTACAGATATTTGCAATATTATCAGCGATGTTAATCATTTCTAAACTCTTTGATGGCTTAACTGTTTTCAAATGTTTGATTCTACCTATTATTGAAAAAAATAACTCTGTGAATCTGTGTAAAATCAGTTCAAATTTAGGAAATAATAAAATTCCTGTTCCAAAATGTTTTGCAAAATCATGACTTTCATTCTTTGGATCTAAGAATAGTGTAATTGGATATAGATCTGATAAGATCTTTGTAAGTAGTAGGAAAACTTTCAATGATTCTTGTTTATTGTGTGTTTCGTTATAATGTAAGAATAAATGATAATAAGTCATGAATAATAAAGCATTGGTATCAATTAAAAATGTAAAATCTTGAAATTTAATGGCTCTTAATTTTATTGTATCACTTGGTTTTGCTAAGATTTCTTCAACAGTACTTAATTTAGAAATATAATCAGTCAATGGCTTCAACACTTTTTTGATATCTTCAACTTTTGGTTTTTCCTTCATATTTAAGATCAGCATTAATAAAGGGTAACAAGATTCATACAGTTCAGCCCTTTTATAAAACCATGCATTCACATAATAATCATATTCATTAACACAATCATCTAAATGAGGAAAGTGTGTATCATAAAATTTAGAGTCAATGATTGATGGTGATCCAACTAACATTAATTGATGTGAATCAAGGTAAACAACTTTATACCATAATCTTCTTAATAGATTATGACTGACTTCACACTCTGCTAATGGGCCATTGGACTGTGTCAATGGATCTCTGTTAAGACCACATCGAGTGGCATAATTCAATAAAGTTCCGATTTCTCCAGCATCAGCAATTGAAGAACAGTCACTTTCTTCTGGTGATATGAACATAAAATAAGTTCTAAATAGATAAAACTGGAAAATGTTTAGTTTAGGAACCTTTAAAGTCAATAATTCATCATAACATCTGTTGATTAGAGTCATTATATCAGATGTAATTGAGTTATCTAGAATATATTGATCATCTGAGGAAATTTCACCATTTCTGAAGTATGGCTTTTTACCAAAATTATACATTGTCAATGAGCCCATTCTCATCATTAATAGCAGTGATCCAATTGTACTCAATTGATCTCTGTCATGAAATTTCAATTTTAAGGTCTTTTCATCTCTTGGACCAATTAGCTCAATTAATAATTTCTCAAAATGATCTCTATCGAAAAATGACATGACTATAGGAAACTCAGAATTAAAATATTTATCAACTAATAACCAAACTAGTTTCACATCCTTCAATGCGGTTTTGATCAATCCTGTTAAACTTTTCTCTTTCTTAACAACAGGTTCACTCAGTAATGAAATGTATTCTTTTTCCCATTTTCTGGAGAATTCATGATGACTACGGGTAACTTGTTTGTTATCAGCAGGTCCCAACACAATGGAACTTCTTGAGGTAACAACTAAACTGTTCAAAAAGACATCTTTATATAATAACGTGACCCAAGATAATGGACCTTGACATATATTTAAAGAACTTGCGAATTTATTCTCATAAAAATCTATGATATCACTATTGACTTGCTTAGCTCGGTTATAAGGCGTTGGATAGTTATTATTCTTGACTTCTTGAGCTTTCTGTAATCTAATCTGTTGTTCTAAAGTCTTTAATATTTCATCCAAATCCGTCAAATTCTCTTGTTTTGAATCAATTCTTGATATGACATCATTATTACTGAGCGTATCAGCAGAAGCGAAAGCGGTAGTAGGAGTCAGTTGAGTCAGTTTCTCACCATGCGCTAGAGTAACAGTTGTAACATTCCATTGTGAATTATCATAACGACATTGATCAGGTTTACCTCTCTTTGAGCAAGTTCCACAAACTGGTTTGATCTGATCACATTTAGTCTTCCTCTCACGACACGAGCTGCAAGATTTGGTGACTCTCATTCTTTTCTTTTTGGGTTCCTCTCCTTTTATGGAAGAGTTTATTATCATGTGCTGCATAGCTGTGTGGTGATTTCGTGAGTCCCTCTGTGATTATAAGCAAATAAATTATAAGTCATCGTTTATTTTGACATAAAAAAAAACTTCGGATAACCGCCATAGTACTTATCAAGTTATATAGAGAGCAACAATTGGTTCAAGATGGCGGAGAAGCCACTGATGTTCAAGAACCAGATCGGTGAGCCAAAGAAGAGGAGGAGATTAGTTCTTTCCTGCTCAAATTGCAGAAGGCGAAAGATAAAGTGTGATAAAAGTAGGCCAATATGTGAAAATTGTTGTAAATCTGAATCAACAAACTCAACTTGTTCGTATCAAGAACCTTCATGGTCTGATAAGAGGGCTCGTACTTTTACTGATTATAAAGAAGCAGCTGAAATCCCTTTCGCACATTTGAAGCTCAAAGTAGCAGAAAATCAGAACAATATGATCAAATTAGTTCCAGAGGTGCAAAAAGAGACTATCTATCGCCAACCAGATATTAATACAGTACATTACCTTGAATCAAACATTAGACAATCAGATCCCCCAATCATTCATCACATAAGCTTTTATGACTATGAGGAGCCTGTTCGTTTAAGAGCAGGTAGATTGGTAACGGCCGGTCCATTGTCATTATCTTCAATAGTTAAAAAGGATCCATTTTTGAACTTCAATGTGTTGAAATTGAGAAGACAACAAAATCAAATGAAAGTCTATTGGGATAAAATGAAATTAAAAACAACTAAGGAGTTAGTTGGAGAGATCTTATTCCATGAAGATAAGGTGATTCCAACAAATGACAAATCAATTGAAGAAAGTTTCCAAAACACTTTGATTGAAAATGAAGGTATTGATGAGGTTAAACAAGATAAACCAGTTAATGATTCGACTTCAGATAGAACACACGTTTTCAGTTTGAATAAACAAGGTTATGAATCACAAACGATATCACAGATTCAACAAGTCTTACCTGATGAGAAATTAATTTGGATTTTAGTTGATAAATATTTCACAGGGATTTTAAGTGCATTTATGCCTGTTTTATCAGAAGACATCTTGAAGGAAAAATTAACTGAGATTATTGGACCTAGAAAAGACTTAAAGAGAAAAATATCAAAAATCAAAATATCAAAAAGATTCGATTTTGCATATATTGGTATTTTATTAATTATTTTGCGGTTAACATCCATTAGTGTTACTAAAACCTCAAATAATACGTCACAAGAGCAGTATATACTAGATAATCCAATTGGATTGAACGCTGTTAATGTTGCCCAGATGTGTTTGAATCAATTCAAATTACTAAGGAGAGGTGCGGTTCCGATAATCCAATGTTGCTTATTTATGAGATTTTATCATAAATTCGCTCCTGAAGATGGTGATGGTAGTGATGGGGGAGATGGCCAAGTGTTTTTGGGTATGTTGCTACAAATGGGTAACTCTATTGGATTAAATAGAGATTTGCACCATAGCTCATCATTAAGAGATGATAATAAGCTATGTAATATTTGGAGAATGATTTGGCATGAAATTGTTACACTAGATTTAAGACAAAGTTTAATGTTAGGAGATCCTGTTTTAATTGATGAAAACTCTTATGATACGTTATTACCATCTTTAGATAAGAAAGTTACAGAACAAATTTATTTGAATTTTGAAATTCATAGTTCGATTATCAACAATTTCAAATTAAATGATGAAATCAATGATATTTTAAGAGATTTATTAAAGTTGATACTGAATGTTAAATCAATGATTAAGTTAAATGATTTGTTGCCAAAATTACAAAATTTAGAAATTTTTACAGCTAAAAAATTTATAAATTTAACTGATATTCTATTATCAAAAAACTCTTCATTGAATGATAAAATTTTGAAATTGTCCAAATTTTTAAACTATATTGAAATCAAAACTTCTTTATTTGTTATTTATTATCATATATTTTTAAGATTTTCTAATACTGGGGAACCTTTCAGCTCAATATTCGATAAGCTAATTGAAATTTCAAATGAATTAAATCCATTGGCTTATTTAATGATTACAATAAATAATGAAAAGACCAATTACTTTGACTCAATCTTTGGAAATGGATCACAGTTGATCATAATTCCATTATTGATTCAATGCTTACAAAAAATTCATCAAATTGAAGTTGGATTGATTTCTAGATGTTTAGATATCAGATTCAATCATAAGAGTTTCAAATCTTTTAACATCATAGAAATGATTTATAATAAATTAATTTCAAGATTTGAAGATTTAAAAAATGGGTTCCAAAATCTAAGCTCAACTTATTTTCATGCTTGGAGAACATCAAAGGCAGTTAATTTATTTTTCAGAATACTCACAGATTTCGATAATAATATATGGGATAAAAATTCCAAAATTTCAACAGAGGCTTTAAATAATCCAAAAATTACTGATGAATTAAACCATTTTAAGAATTTTCCAAAGGAGAATGAACTACTCAAAATGAATGAATTTCAACTAATTAAACTTCTAGACAGTATTTCAAATAAAAAAACTGAAGATGTTTTGAAGCTTTTATTAAATAAAGATAAAGATTATTTGAATAATGATAGATTCAGACAATCTTTTAATGAATTAAATACAGTGTATTCTGAACATGCTCAATATCAACCAATCTATGTTACTCGTTCACCATCCAATAATAATATCTTGAATACAACTTCAAATACATATCTTGTTAATAATAATACAAATATGAATACGTATAAAAATCATGAGACTAAAGAAAGGTTATTAAACATTGCTAAACAGACTCCAGAAAATGATTTAAGTGAAATGCATGTAAATAGAAAAAATAAAACAAACTCAGAGATTGATAAATTATGGATTCAAATCTTGTCAAATAACCAATATCCAAACAATAATGTCCCTGATAATAGTTTAACAAACAAAAACGAATCCAACTCATCAAATATCAATAATGACACTAATACTTACTATACCAATGTTGATAACACAAATAATTCAATCAACAGTACTAAAGATATTTTAATAGATGATGATTTATTTGAAATCATGAATACCGATGGTAGAATTAATGATATATTTGATGACACCTCCATAGGATTGACATTTGCTGTTGATAGATTGATGGGAGAGACCTCGCTTTATAATATGTTTGGGGAAATTAGATAGTTATAGCATATAAATTTTGTGCAGAGAGACGCTAATGCATGATAAATAACTAATTACTAGAGTAATGCCCTCTAGACATTAACATAAGTTTGGCTTTATTGCGATTATGTAAGGTAGCTGATAAGGAATAAGAAAATAAAAAATAAACAATTCCCCGGAGAAAGAGAAAATGATCCCACTAAATTTGTGTCTAGGACCTAGGTCCTAATTCTCCGTCTTTGTCCGCTTTGAAACGCGACCGGAAAGCGAACTTACTGGTAACTTCACTATAATAACTCTGAGTATAAATGGCCTCAATTGTTCTCCTAATAGTCTTAGATGACTGTAAAAACATCGCCAAACATGCCAGGATCCCACCATTTACCTCCTAGGTTAAACTCCTAATATGGGGCAATAATTACCCTTTCCGGCAATCAAAAGTCCGAATGGAATACAAATAAACTTGTGGAGTTTTGAAAATCGGATGCGAATTTGTTAGAGTTTTTCTATGATTGAAGTTCGGTTCTGTGGAAATTCGATTCATTTATAAAGAGTTTGAATCCTTTGAATTGAAATACTTAAAAAAGAGAAGTATACTGATCAATATTCATTAATTCATTAATCATGGTCAATAAAATCACAGTCAAGACCCCAGTCGTTGAGATGGATGGGGATGAACAAACTAGAATCATCTGGCAATTAATCAAACAACATTTAATTTTACCATTTTTAGATGTTGATTTAAAATATTATGATTTAGGTATGGAAAACAGAGATGCAACTGATGATAAAGTCACTGTTGAATCTGCTGAAGCTACTTTGAAATACGGTGTTGCAATCAAATGTGCCACTATCACTCCAGATGAAGCAAGAGTTGAAGAATTCGGTTTGAAAAAAATGTGGAAATCTCCAAATGGTACCATTAGAAACATTTTAGGTGGTACTGTTTTCAGAGAACCAATTGTCATTCCAAGAATCCCAAGAATTGTTCCACAATGGGAAAAACCAATTATTATCGGAAGACATGCCTTTGGTGATCAATATAGAGCCACTGATGTTATTATTCCAGAAGCTGGTGAATTAAAATTGGTTTTCAATGGTAAATCTGGTGAATCTTTAGAATGGCCAGTTTATGATTTCCAAGGTGCTGGTGTTGCTTTATCCATGTATAACACTGATGAATCAATTGAAGCATTTGCTGAAGCTTCATTCAAAATGGCTTTAGAAAGAGGTTTGAATTTATATTCAACCACTAAAAATACCATTTTAAAAAAATATGATGGTAAATTTAAAGATGTCTTTGAAAACTTATATGAAGCTAAATATAAACCATTATTTGAAGCTAAAGGCATTTGGTTTGAACATAGATTAATCGATGATATGGTTGCCCAAATGTTAAAATCAAAAGGTGGTTACATTATTGCCATGAAAAATTATGATGGTGATGTTCAATCAGATATCGTTGCCCAAGGTTTCGGTTCATTAGGTTTAATGACCTCTGTCTTGGTTACTCCAGATGGAAAAGCCTTTGAAGCTGAAGCTGCTCATGGTACTGTCACTAGACATTACAGACAACATCAACAAGGTAAAGAAACTTCAACTAACTCAATTGCTTCAATCTTTGCTTGGTCAAGAGGTTTAATCCAAAGAGGTAAATTAGATGAAACTCCAGAAGTTGTTAAGTTTGGTGAATTATTAGAAAAAGCCACTTTAGATACTGTTCAAGTTGATGGTAAAATGACTAAAGATTTAGCTTTAGCTGAAGGTAAAACCGATAGATCATCTTATGTTACCACTGAAGAATTCATTGAATTAGTTGGTGAGAGATTACAATCTTCATATGCTGAAAACTTTTAAATTATCATTAAAAAAAGTATTTATTTCATGAACTCATTAATTTATTAATTTATATTGTATTTAAACCATATTTGTACTATATATATTGTTACTTTCATTGAATCATTTATATGAATTCATCACACCAACTCGTCGTCTCGTCTAATTCTTTGATCAAGTAGTAATGATTTTTGATTTTAATTGATTTATTCTCAATTTTATTCAATATTATCTTAATTTTATCAAATTTCTCATTTGTGAATTCATCTTTTTTAAGGCTTTGAGTGTCGAATTTATTATATTTTGATGGATTTGCTCTTATTGCTTTCCAATTGAAGTCCTCCATTGTTGAATTACTGTGGGTTTTACAGTAAAATTGACGAGTTTCTGTCACTACACATTAGTAGTGCTCCCTTAGAATATAAATGGAGATTAAAAGAATAATTTCTCGAAATATCCTAACTCCGTAACCGCTGCGTAACCGGCCAAATGTAATTTTTTCAGGTTGATATTGGAAGAAAAAAAAAATGATTCATTTAATTTTCAGTATTTTAAACAATTCTATCCAATTGAAAAAACATGTTGAGTTCAACTATGAAACGTTCTGTTAACAGAACTTTCACCCGCTCCAGCTCCTCATCCACTGCTGCCTTGGCCTACAAATTGCTAAGAAACCAACAAAGACCTCCATTACCTACTTTAGAAACCCCAAAATGGACCACTGAAGGTGCTGTTGCTTCAATATTATATGAAGCTCCTGTTGAAACTAAAGCTCCAATTAAGAAACACGTCTTAAATTGTTTGGTTCAAAATGAGCCAGGTGTTTTGTCATTAGTCTCAGGTACTTTGGCTGCTAGAGGTTTCAATATTGAATCATTAGTCGTTTCAAACACTGAAGTTAAAGATTTATCAAGAATGACTATTGTCTTAAAGGAAAAAGATGCTGTTATTGAACAAGCTAGAAGACAAATCGAAGGTTTAGTTCCTGTTTATGCTGTTTTAGATTATACCAATTCAGAAATCATCAAAAGAGAATTATTACTAGCTAGAATTTCATTATTAGGACCAGAGTATTTCCAAGATTTATTAAAACATCATGGATCTCAAGAATCAGTTGATGCTGATTCTGAGTCAACTTTAGGTAAACTAGATGATAAATTCCATCCAAAAAATTTATCAATTTCTGAAATTTTAAGATTAAAACATGATTATTTAAATGCAATCTCACAAATCGTTGAAAAATTCGGTGGTAAAGTCTTAGATATTAGTGACAAAAATTGTATTGTTGAAATAAGTGCTAAACCATCAAGAATCTCTGCATTTTTGATCTTAATGAGACCTTTTGGTATTTTGGAAGCTGCAAGATCTGGTATGATGGCATTACCAAGAACACCATTAGCTTCAGATGAACATGATGCTGGATTTGAAGAAGATACCATCGTTGATGTTTCTGACTTACCACCAGGTTAGATGGAATAATATTGGAATGATTTTGTAAATATAATATCAAGCTGTTCCATTTGGAAATATAAGATTATAAATTAAAGGATATATTCAGATACTACAACAATATAGTAAATATTTGTAGAGACCACGTCAAGTGGTTTGAATTTATATATGCCGCTGTAATTCAAAAGTCTGGAATCTCCAGACATGATTGATTAGTCTGGGAAATCATCCTGCCTATATTTCAGATTTTGTGTCAATGTCAAAACTTCTCCACAATTATACACACAAAAGCGACAAAAAAAATTGATTTCTGAAGATTTGAAACTCCAATAAAGTGAGTAAACTGTGCTTAACCTTTATACTGAGATGATTAGAAGTATATTTTACTACATATAGTGGGTTAAACCAACGTGGTTCCAATGGACTCAATTGTAGTTTTTTATCCAGATTGACTATATGTGTATCTACAAATAAGCAATGAAAATATCTGTTTTTCACTAGTATATATATATATATATATATATATATCTATTATTACTTGAGTAGTCAGAATACATTAAGTTTATTGTCGAGTATTATAAAAGGCTTTAAGAACAATATGAAAATACATCAATTGATCAACTACGAATATTATCTGAACGAATGACTAATCGCGTCGACTCATCATTGACCAATCACAAATTTCACCACAATTTGACGATCTATAAATACATCATCATAGGGGTGTAAATTGTGAAACACCTCCCAGATCCAGACCATCACGACTTCCAATTTGTTTTATAGTGTCATTTTGAGTCACCAATTCCAGCTTTCCAGAATTTTCTCCACCCAATTTGAAATGTCCGAAGATCGCCTCCACAAATTACGTCATTCGCCTAATTAAAGCTTATCTCGATTCTCGAATCAACTTTAAACGGTTTGCGCACTCTGAACATCACACGTTAGCTTACTACTTTTGAAACTATTTAAATCGGATAGAATCTCCTTATTTCTATACTTTTGTAATTTATTTACTTCTTATATACTTTCATAGTATTTTTATAACAACTACTTACTACTACCACTACTACAATGACTAGAACTCACAAATGGACAGTCCATGAAGCCAAAGCTGACTCACACTACTTCACCCACAACGGTTTCGTCAATCAAGATCCAAATAGCACTAAGAAGAACGGTGCTGGTAAAGGGAACTGGGGCCAATACGGTGATGAGCTGATTGACTTATCTAATGATTTTAACTATAAGGGTTTGAGTCGTGGTTCTAACTCTCAAGTTCAAGAAGAAAAGTTTAAAGAGATTCAAAATTATGAGGTTTAAAGATTTAAATTAAATAGATGATGATGATGATGTTACGTTTATGTTCATGTTTATACGATTAGAAGAATGAAATGATTAAATGATTACTATAATTGTATTTTTTTCTATGTAATATGTAATTTTGCTTTATTTCGAGTTCAGGGGGTGACTATTGATTTAGATGGGTGTATTTGATATATTTTGTAACTCAGTTTCTACTGCCATTTTTATCCCTTTTCTTTCTTGTCTCTGTCTATATAGCTCAAAATTATCTAATATTCTGTTTTTGATCCCATTTTGCTTCAAATAACCAAATTCATTATCAATGTCTTCAATGTTTACACAATGTTTAAATTTGGAAATTATAACTTGATCAATTCCAATCAGTATATTCTTTATTGTTGAGTTCTGTAGCACACAGAGTGATCTTTGGTTTAGATTCATGATATTAATATCTTTATAATATCCGTCTTTTAGAATACCAATAAATATCTTCTTCCCTTCATTTGCTTTATATAATTCAATAAATGCAATTATATGAAATGGATTAAATAAATCAAAAGTTCCATAGATTAACACATCCTCATCATAATTAACATTGAACCCATCCTCAGTCAGTTGAAAAGGTACCAATTCATTTTCTTTATATAAATAAACGTTATTAAAAGCGGTCTTACCATCTTTATCAGTACTAAAATTCTTGATCAACTCTAAATCCAAACCATCAACTCCAATATAATGGTCATTTAAGCCATACATTATGATATGGATCAAATCGGTAGTGCTAACCCCTTTAGTTCTCTTAACTAACTTCAATCTATTCTGTTTACGAACTAAATCATAACAATCATCACCATTTGCATCAGTTGTGATATCATCACCATGAACGACCCAAAAGCAATCATAATGATCCATCCATTTCGGATCAGTCACATATGGTGCATTTTCAACGACCAAATCGACCCATTTGTTGTACTTAATGGCAATTGACCTTTCTTTTAATTTCATCACCGTGGGGCCTTTATTGAATTCGATTTCTTCATCTGAATGTACACCTGTGACTAAATAAGAGCCGTATTGTTTTGATTGGAGGATTGCATTAGCGTGGCCGTGATGGAAGAAATCAAAACATCCATCGATCCAGACGTGGTCTTTGGACATTGTTTTGTGATTGGGTATCAATTACAAGTGTTGTTGATTGTTAATGTTATGAATTCGGGGAACATTTTTATTTGTTTACCTTTTTATATGACTAGAAACATGAGACTTGAATTGAATGGAGATAAATTGGACACAAAACTCTCAATTTGTGAAACATTCGGTTCCAAATTCATTAGATTTGAAATCCAAGCTGAAGAAATCGATAAATTTCATCAAATTTTCCAGAACTTCCAATTTTTGAATCAGATTCATCATAATTTTACGATTAATGTCAATGGAAGTGAACTAATTATTGAATTGAAAGATCTATTGAATTGTAGTGAATTCGGGATTCATATCATTTTGCAATTCCAATATGATAATTTCAATGAGACGTTGTTGAATTATGCGATCCAGTGTGTGTTTTTAGCCAATTTGGCCCTGTTATATCCTAACCTATTTGACCCATATAAAAGACGATTAATTCATTTAAATTCAAATCATTCCTCTTTTTTACAGATTAATTCAATCTTAAATAATGAGGAGTTGAGTCTTTGGAACTTTTGTCTGAAGGATAGAAGGAAGATGAATCCAGTGATGCGCCTCTCTTTCATTTAGTTATTATTATTTATTCATTTATTCATTTATTTATTTATTTATTTATTACCCGATTTAATCGAAATCTTGTAGTTTAAAAATTTATCACCAAGTGATGTCTAGTCTCCCCATCTTACACTACAGAGCATTCGGACAGCCTTCCACAGTCACAAACATCTTCCTTCATGGCTACTTAGGATCCCATAAAAACTTCACAAACATCTCCAAATTTGTATCAAGTGAATTGAATCAAAGAAGTATTGTTTTAGATTTAAGAAACCATGGTTTATCACATCCTCATGTCAATGATATGACATATCATTCATTAGCTAATGACTTGTACCGATTTGTCGATGTCCATAAATTGCAAAGAGTCAATCTTATAGGTTACTCGATGGGTGCCAAAACGATATTAGAATATGTATTAAATGAAGATCATCATCCTAATACTTCAAGTGTTGTCAATAAGATTGTTTGCCTAGATAATTCACCAATGAGGTTAGATAATCTAGGGCCTGAGTTTCAAAATTATATTGATGTCTTAATTGAACTAAATCAGTGGATTCAACTAACTTTCAATAGAAATGTTGATGGGATTCCTAAAGCTTGGAAAAAATTGGCTATTTCTCATTCCCAATCACAATTTAACATATCTAAAGAGTTGAGTTATTATTTCATGGATCTATTTGAGATTAATCCATTTAAAAAATCACAAATCCACTTGAAAATAAATGAGTATTTATTATCTAAACAGTGTCTTTATGAATTAAATGATTTTGAAGATTATTCTCAAAAAAAATCAAAAATTGATTCATTATTCATAAAGGGTCTTAAATCAGACTTCATAACTGATCAAAGCTGGAAATTGATCAAAGATGTTTTTCACGATCCAAAATTAGAGTGTTTTGATTGTGATCATAAATCTCTTCTAATCAAAGATGTGGAAACTTTAAAACGAATCATTGTTGACCATTTGGGAGAATAAATGAATATATACAGTTCTAAAAATGGCGTTTCCATCTCTAATGTACTGATGAGCAATATGAATTGTAGTCTTATGTCTCAACTTTGTTACATTTATCAGGATGAGTCACCTAAATACACTACCTAATTGGTCCTATAGAGATCATAATTCATATTGTCACCTCAATAGATAGCAGGTATTTCTATTTTTTATAGGCTATTATGTTATTGAAAATATATACTCTTTACAAAGTTGATCAACTTATGCAATATGTCAGAATTTGCTTATTCTCAATGCTCTATCAGGATTAGTTATCAATCATTACTACATGACTCAAAAAGCTCGCTTTTATGTTAGATTCAAGTGCCATAATCTAAAACCTCTAATTAGATGGTGTCTAGAGCCTTGGTACTTTCCAGCCTCCATTGTAATGAGTTTTGACATGCCCAACATGATTCAATAGTTACTGGTTCCACTACACTCCTATCATGTACATTGTACGTGTTATGTTTGGTATTTTTGGCTGGTACTGTTGTTTTAAAGTTTAGTCTATTTTTTGTTTTTTATTTTTTATTTTGAAATGCAAATTATAATTAATGGTACAAAGCACAAAATATGGTTTATGTAATTGTCATAATAATATTACACTGAGGTATTTATGAGCTCTAAAGAAGTGTGATGAACAAGTTACAAAGGACGTTTGAAAGAATTAGGGCATAACTATGGATGAAAGCTTGAAATATATAAGAATTTATCTCGATTACATTTTTTCATGTCAAAATCAAAGAAACTTACAAATTTATATAATTGACGATCCTGTAATAATACTTTTACAATTACCTCAAGTGAAGCTCTTTGATTGGATTTGAAGTTTTTTCTCAATTCTCATTTCTTGAGCACTTGTATCTGAAAAGTAAAAGATGGTTGGTTATAAGATACTTTGTATTAGGTTGAGGTGGTTTCGTGTTTTGGTTGATGAAAAATGTGAAGCATAATTGAAGGAAAATATCAGAAACTTGAAGATATTTGACGTTTTCCAACTGATTTGAATTTTTTTGGTTAAAATATCTGTCTCGAATTAGAATTAAGAAATACCAACAACAATTGTACCAGTCAAAAAACTATAAATAGTTACAAAATATTCACAAATTGGCCTCCAACTCAATTTATCAGATCACACGCATGTACATATACTTTTACATACGCCGGCATATATAATATTAAATTTAATAAATTTGCATTAATATTTAAACTTGCATTGCATGCGTAGAATAAAGTTAATATTGAAATTGCATATATATATAAACGTAACTCATTTCGATCAAACATATTTGGATTAGTACATGGAAGAGGATATCTGATTTACTACTTATATTGATACAGTGTATATTGTATTCATGTTCTCAAACATTCAAAAACAAAAAAAAATTATAAGGTCTGTATATTATAAAGATTCTGAGATATTCGGGATTTAAAATAATTTGGGGAATCTTATAAGATATATAATTTTTTTTCAATCTAGTGGTCACTAGGTCACCAGTCGAGACTCGACATGGACTAACCAGCAGACTGAAATATGACAAATTTAAAGATTAGATAATAGGCTGGTCACTTCTAGATGACTTAAATAGAGTCAACCAGTACACTCTAGTCTAGACGAATAGAAAGTTTTTCCGACAGCTAAATTCTGTTGCGTTCAAACTTCACTGTCCACTGTTCATTGTTCAAACTTCACTGTGCTATAATCTCTGGCGGCCTTGTAAGTTATGGTGTACTAATAACTAAAAATCAATTCGTCACAAGTGCAAATATCTAAAAACAGTGTTGTCCACAGTTCGAAGCTCAAACTTCAAACTTCAACTCAGATATCGAGGCCCTTTTGCTGTTTGCCGTTTAAGTGAAAGCGCAAAGGCATGAACATATCGAAAGTTGATGATTGGTTTTAAAGCTTATAACTTGTGGTATTTGTATCAAGACGCACGCAAATGTGAGATGTAAGTGTAACATGAACACTGCCCTTATCAACTCTCAACTTTTGAGCTACTCTCTTCCCTTTCAACTGCGTTTAATCGAGTACTATCTAAGGCCTCAATCTGAATACTATATACTTTCCACAAAAATATTACAGGGACAAGTTATAAGCGGGATTTTACAGGAAAGTTTATTTTTGGTATTTGCTCAAAAATATGTGTACCATGAACTGTGTAGTCAAGACTCAACTGCGGAGCTACTAACTTGTAACTACTATTGTATAGCGCTAACTTTTAACTTTTAAGTATATACAGCTGTGTAGCTCTTTCTCGATAAGCTAATAACCTCAGTGTTACTCTGTGGGAAATCACTGATCTAAATTCTGGTCTGAGTTTGAGCTCTGGAGGTACACGCCTGTTTTATTCAATATGATAACGACTCAGGAGCTTCTACCTTATGGACACTGGACACTGTATAGCTGTAGATGCTAGCGTCTTATCATTAATTGAACAGTAACACGCTGTTGGACTTTCGCATATTTTTATAAGTAAAATTGCCAATTTGGTATTTATATCATTGCTAAAGTTAAGCCGATCATCATTATGATGTACTAAATTGACATATATATATATATATATATATATATATATTCTATATATACACTTGAGCTGCTAACTGTATGTGGTTTACATCCGATAATCAATTAATGAAGAGTTAGCGCTGAACACATATTGAGATTTCAGATTCGACTGGATATTTCATATCTTGATTTGAATGAAAGAGAGATTTAATATTTTCTAAGGTATAGGTGGTATACCGTGTTTGTGGTCTCGTAGTAATTGACTGTTGCAAGTCTCGTATTATCTAACAAAACGACTTATACTAATCTCTCACCATATAAGAAAATTCGTAACAATAAAGAGTGAATATAGAAGGTTATGGTTTTGGATTACCATGTTGAAATCAGAAAACCTTGTATTTGTGAGCTTATGGAATATCACAAAGCACATGTTGAAACAAGATTGGCTGATCTATTTTGTCTACAACTGCTCTAACAAGTATAAATACATCTAGCAATTCTACTTATTGTATAGTTAGTTAAAAGGAACGCGGCTTCTGGCGTGGCCGAGGTAAAAAAACACAAAAGTCAAAATATCGATAATCTGCAATGCCCTTAAATTAGAGTTACTATCCTAATTCGGCACAGCGTTTCATTTCGTATACCACAATTCAAAATAAAGTACATAGTAAACCAAAGCGATACATGATCATTGAAAACCTTACATTTTAGAACAAACAACGACTACTAGGAACCTACGCCCCTGTCACCTGGAGTATATCACATGTGTAAACTTGACAATACCAAACTCTAGATAAATATTCTAATTATTTTTGCATTTCAAATTTTGCAGCTAGGTGGTGCACTACGTAGTAAAGTTATCACGATACACTAATTATGAAATTAATGCCACAGATTGATATGATTTTGAAGGCTTGGAATATAGTGTACTATTAGAACACTCATGTATACACTCAAACATCTTTAAAAAGACAACGAAAAAAAACAAAAAAAATAGTCACTGATTAACGTACAAAGTCAATCACGCCAAACAAAAATTCTTCATAAGATAAATAATTATAATTCTCTAAAATTCAAAATCATCTGGGATTTCAGCAAAGTAACTTTGTAAAGCTCGACGTAAAGCTGGGACTAATTTTTCCCATTTCAAAATTCTAAGTTCCTTGTCAAATCCTCTAGGTTTACGAATTTTATAACCCATGATTCTAGTGGCTAACTCATGTCTAAAATCTTCTTTTGGATTCAATAGTGAACCACTTATAAGATTTTTAGCACTCTTATCAGGACTATGCATAGAAGTTTTCGAACGAACTGGTCTTTTTGACCAGAATATAACCAAATTTGATCTAATTCTACCACGTTCACGACGACGTTCAGCTGGATATTGGTCGTTTGAGCCAATCAAAAGTTCAATGATTTTGATAACTTCAACACTTGTAATGTAAAATGTACGCTTTATCTTATCATCTTCATTCTTGGTGTACGAATAATTTGATTTTTTTCCTTCTTCAGTTTCTTCTTCATCTGGATCATCTGAGTTTCTAATATAACACTCTAAACATGAAACTTCAACTACATCAACGCCTTCTCGAGTCGGCAGAACAGTATTTGGATTAGCTTCAGCTGAACCAACTATAGAAAAATTAACAACAATTTTAGGACCTTCTTGATATCTTTCAATACGAATGATTCTTCTTTTATCTTCAATTTCTTCATCACTCCATTTGGGCGTACATAAATCATTCAAACCTGAATTGAGAATTTCCAATGAAACTGGAATGTAACGATGATTTGGTTTAACTGATTCCTTCACAGGAATGATAGCAGTTGTCCCACCTGAACTGATACCACGAATTATTCTATACCTTGTATGACGAAAGAGTTGTGAACGTGTTTTGTATTGTGGTGAAATTAAAATTTCTTTTGTCTTGAAAAAATAATTATCTCTTGAGGGATATGATGACATTGGAGTGGCTTCTAAATCATAAAGTGGACCATTGGTGGAAATTTGAGGGACACTTGATACTGGAAAGTTTGAGTTATAAACTAGTTGTTCTGTAAATTGTTGTTGGTTTAAAACGTAGTTATGTTCTTCAGTCATTAGATTCATTTCTTTATGAGATACATTGAAATTGGTGGAGAGATTATTTATTCCAGTGTTTACGGTCTCACCCATTGGCACTAGTGCAAAGGCTCCAATTAATGGAAACTCATTTTTGTGCCCTATAACTGGAATATTGGTACCATAACAGAAAGGATGAGGGGTTTCAGGAGCAGTGTATGTGTTAGATTGTTGGGGATAAGGTTCTTCTTGTGGTTGATGAACCTGAGGTTGATTCAATTGAAAATTTTGTTGAAATTGAGCTGATGATTGAAATTGAGGTTGTGAAACTAGATAGTTCTGTTCAAACATTGTTTGATTGAATATGACACCTACATTTGGTGTGACAATGTCATATAATGGAATATTTAGCTGATTCAAGTATCTTTGAGTGTCTTGGTTTGGCAAATCAATGTAATTCGAGTTACTTTGTTGAGTGAGGTAGTGATCCTCTATTGATACCATACTTGAACGTTAAGTGTTAAGTGTGGACTTAAAAGTGTCTGGTGATGAGTTTATAAGATATTCGTACTTTTAATCTCTGATCCTCTATTTTATGGCAGTTAAATGATCTTGCCCTAAATGCAAAAGTGAAATAAATTTAAATTGTGGTAAAGTAAGCTTTATTCAATATAACTCTGAATAATCTGAGTATATGCTGTGAAGGAATGTATTCAAATTATATATAATAAAAATGTTTCGGCACTTCAAATAAAGTATCCCCTACATGTAAGTGCTGTATATATATATATATATATATACGTACTTTAAAATGTGCATCGATCTAATCTGCATATATTTGACGTACAGTAAAGCTATATATTATTATAGCTTCTATTTGCATGTATGTACTATGCAGTCAAGTGGTTCGGGCAAAATTATTGGATTTGCAGCCATCCTCATTATATATTGACAGCCCAATCTGTTTTGCTGTCCCAACCAGATGGAATCTATTATAATTTAGATGGAAAAAACTAAGTTTTACTGACACAGGAATTTTCGTTCAATTTTTCTCTTTAAGACTTAAAAAACTCCAAAAACTTGCCAAAATTCAACTTTATGGTAAATTTATAGAGAATATACAGCATTTAGACCTGTAATATGATAGTGTCATCATACTTATCAAACCACTGACCTTTTTTCGGATAAAATCTTTTTTTTTTTGGTTATTTTAAAAGCTAAAAAAAACATTTTCTTAGATATCTAATTCCACCATAATCTTCTTTCTTCTCTTCAACTTTAAGAACATGGTATATTAGAAGTTCAAGATTTATCATTACATTATACTCCACATTTACCACGAGTTATCAAAAACGTTTCATCTAATGTTGAACCAGGTCATAGTCCCTGACGTCAAGACTTTTCTCACAAAGTTTGGGCGTGAAACAGTCGAGCACTCCTTCTGGCACACGAATTGGAGCATCCCTTCAGTCTTGCCAATTTTGGCCTGTCCGACTTTGTTATTGTAAACCACGCAGCTGTTTGCCCATTGGTACTTCATTCTGATACTTTCATTAACTTTTACTTAGTTTAAAAGCTCAAATCTCACTCAAATCTAATGAAATTACTCATTAACTTTTTCTTAGTTTAAAAGCTCAAATCTCACTCAAATCTGATGAAATTACTCCTAGCATAAACTTCAGAACCTTTTCTACGTACTTCATTAACATTGTAAGATTTTAGGGTATCGAAATTAGAGGGTAATTTGAATCTCAAATATATTCATTTTTGGCGTTTTTACTACCAAAGATTTGGCGTATGTAACTATATAAAATTGGAAAGAGGTTCACTATCACGCCTTAGTTAATAAGGCAATATAGCAATTAAGATATCAAATCATGTACTTGACACAGTTCAGAAACTTATTGGGTTTGGGCAAATTTGATCCGACGTTAATTCGTATTTTTTTTGAATCTAAAAAGTCAAAATAAAAATAAAATCGAAATTGAGGAAAACTGTAATCATTTTTTTACCAAGTCAACAACTAGAGGGGTTCTTTACTATTCAGCGATAGTGGTGCATAATAGAGCCCGTTTCACGTATCTCCTCTTAATTGTTGAGTTATTCCAAGTACATTGATAATTCTCACTAAATACATTAAATTTTTATGAAATGAAGTAAGTCCACTCGTAGAATATAAATTTTAGAGAGAAAAAAAAAAGGAATAACTCAAAAACGGAGAACTTTGATCCTAAGTGGAGCTTTACAGATCCTTCTAAATTGGTCAAATTAATATTCTCCAAACTATTTAGAGCGATTGGCCTGGGTTGGGTGTTTAATGATGGTACTTGAACAGGAAGTTGTGTATTTTAGGCCTTATTTTAATTATTTAGTAAAAAATTTTTAAAGATAATAGTCCAATTATATCACCTTATTATAGTTTGAAACCATTTAAAGAAGTTTAAAGCTTTTATGACACGCTATTCTTGAGTACACTTGACCTTAAAGTATTGAAATGTTCAAATTACTCAACCATAAAGTAAGCACTTTGAATAAGATAAGAAGGGCTACAGATAGGTACGTATTTTAGCTTACTGGAATGCTTTTTAACTGTACATTTACTTTAAACTGGTAAACTGCATCAAAAAATACCAAAATGACTATTAAGAAACCCAGAAAGCTTCAAGAAGATAGAAAGGTACCAATATAGTTTAACAGTAGTCTTAAATTACCATTTCAATAGGCCACCATGTCTTTGCTGTTGTTAATAAATTGTTTTGATAGTGTTTGTTATGTTTGTTTACTCTTAGACACGCTACTTTAGTAAAAAGTTTATTAAGTAAACAAACAGGTAAGTGAGTAACAATTGCCCAGCATTTCAATAGTTTGGTCTTAATGAGGCTATCTACAAAATATTTAGCCTATTCAGAGGACTCTCAGGTTGATATTCAGCCTTTAATCTCTTCGATTTGAATTAATAAATGGTAGCAATAAATCAAATATTGAGAAAAAAGCGTGTCAATTCGTCTTAATGACAAGCTTATTCGTTGATTAAAGTTGGCAAATATCTCAGGATTAAATTATCTCGCCATTGGTTGTTATGACTTTTGATTTTTATATGTGTTAATTAAGTAAATGTTAATTAGAAAGAACAAGCCATTGGATACCTGTCAGATCTGGACCGAGTTGGAGATTGATGCTGAAGAAAAGCCTTATCCATAGGTATTAGTTACCGCTGATTATTTGTAGTATTGTGTGGTTATTCGATTCATTCCTCTCTTACTACGACATGACTGTTTTTTTATGGAATATGGAATGTTGATACTTTATACAACTTTAGAACTTCAAAACTGGGACAGCCAAATCTTATCGTATCAAGACCCTTGAACCTCGCAAATGAAGCTAGAGAAATCTGTTCACTGGTTCAATCAGCTTCGAAATATCTTCAATAACCATTTTTTTTGAATATATTGTATGCATCTTCACTTACAGTTAAAAATATTTGCTATGCTGTTTTCTGTCAGATATGGGTGAAGAGAGCCTCTAACCATTTGGACTCACCTAAAGCCCTTCCTCAGTTACGCACTAGAAATATTATAGGATATAAATTTTATCATGAATATGTACTACAGTTAAAAGTATGTCTAATAAACTAGGATAACGTAGGTACGTGTCTTTTGTAATCAGCAGAACATCGAATAATTTCATGAGACTAATGAAGTGCACTAAGATTTTGCTAGGAAAGATAATTTATATATTCATTTGGATAAAATGATCACTTATATGATATATCCACTTTAAAGCATAATTAGTTGTAGTCAAAGTGAAAGAAAAGAGTATACTAATAGTGTACGGTGTACCTTAAACTATCTTGTAATAGATTGAGTACTATGGTTAAAATATTAGCTTATACCTAATTCTATACAACTGAGAACCACTCTTTCAGGACTATTCATTTCTACGTTGCTTATTCTTGTCCCGATTCAGCTTGGCGTTTCCTTTGAAAGTGCTGCCTACTTTTATCATAAGTTAATTCTTTCCGTAGCGGCCTACTCGACTATATTTTGTAAATTTCGCAGCTATTTGCAAAAAGTGGATTTCTCTAAGTAAGTAATGTTAAAGTTATTTTGTAACTTCGATCAACGGCCAAAATTTAAACTTTTATCTTTCATATAGTTCACTCATTTTACTGTTTTTAAAATGTACACTACTATAATTATGGTCTCAGTCTACCAGTGAATAAATTTCAATCAAAATGTTATTGAATGAAAATCATTTTGTTCAATCAATTTAGTTATTGATGTGGATGCACCAAAAAGCACAACAAACAATTACAGTAAACTAAGGAGAAATAAAATGATCTAAAAGAACTTACACTTCAGCTTTTAATTATTAATGGCTTCGAAAACACTTAATAACTTTAACAACTAAAATGAATACAACTTGAAAGTTGAAAGGAACTTATTGAAAACTCAATTATATAATTGTGCATTTTATGTAATCTGATAACGAATTTACGCATTTATATGTAATTACACAGGTATACTCTGGAGTCTGAATGGGTTTAACCAGTCATGTTATTGATAATTTCTAACTAAAGCTTGACATGATGTTAAGTTGTTGATGAATTGACGATGATGTTTGGATATCACAGATTTTAATGAAGTTTTGAATTTAGAATTACCATCTGGAACGAAATTATTGCATTTATCATGCAACAGATATTTTTAGAAGAACTAAATAGAAACTTCATGTTCCATTTAATAACATGGCCGATTAATGTTTACATCATAACTGTGAATAGCCAACAGAGTGTAATTAGATATAATGTATTTAAATTGTCAAATTTATCTGTTTTTTTGACAGTCTAATCTTCCATATAGACATTCAAATTTAGATTGCTAAAAATTTTAGAAAAAGACAACCCTCACCACAACTATAAAAAAAACATTTCATTTTAATAATTTCTTCACTTTTACTCTTTCATATTCAATCAATTAAGTACATTAAAGCAAAAGCTTTTATTGATCTCATATAATCGTTTCTACAAATAATCCATCATTTTAAAGGTCCATTAACAATTACTGATCTCCTTTACAATATTTGCTTATCTATCCCACATTTATATTATATTTGCCACAAAATTTAAATACCCGTTTACCATACAATGTCATCGTAAGTATTTGAAAGCATCGAGATTCAATATTTTATCAAGAACTGATACATGGATTATGACTATTGAGTTGTCTTACTAACTTTTATCAACAGATTCGCAGAAGTAGCTGAAAAAGCAGGGGAAAAAGTTGATAAAACCCAAATTGAAATCGATCACGACGCAGCAGTTGCCAAAGTTGAAGAGGAAGCTAATAAATTGAAGAAAGCCACTTCTGATACTAAGGACAAAGCTAACTCTGCTTTAGATGACTTGAAGGGTGATTTACCAAAGTTAAGTGAAGATGGTAAAAAATTAGCAAACGATGCTGTTAAAAAAGCTAAAAAAGATATTGATCAAGGTAAGAACATACTTCATAGATTTTTCGACTCAGTTATTTCAGGTATTTCATCTGCTTCAACTTACATTGTTGATACCACCAAGACCTCCACAGCTAAAGCTCAAGAAGAGTTAAAAAACCCAGTCGTTGCTACCCAATCGGTTGTAACCATTGGTGCTGTTGCTGGTTTAATTGTTGGTATCCAGGAACGTGCTAAAATCTTTAGAAACAGAACTGACTCCGAAATCACTGCTATCTTAGCTGGTTTAGTTGGGTTTATCGTATTGGATGGTTACTTATTCGCTACCAATTACGATAAATATAAAAAGTCATTAAAATAGACGCACAATTGTTTGTGATATTTTTATTGTTAAATCGGTCGAGTTCTAAAATTTAATTCTTTTTGTATACTCTAGTTTAGCTTATGGTATTTAACACTTTATTTGGCGCATTTTATTTATATTTTGCTTTCCCAATTATAAGATTATGATTTACTTTTTTCATTTTTACTATTTTATTATCCATTTTTTTCATACCATAATTATTCCAAACATTGACAGTTACTGAATATAAATTATTTTATCAAAACTAAATATATTTGTAGAACTGAATCAGTGTCAAAAGGGTTTGAGTGAATACTTACTGACACCTTCAAAATTCTATCTAGTAACCCTAAGAAAATACACGTGACAATTCGAAAGACCTAAAAACACCCAAACATCAACGAGAAATTTTTCAACAAACAAAAAAAAACACATCAATCTTTCATACCCTTAGAACTTGAAAATATAGACCTTATATATAAAATATCGATTGAAAGTTACCCAAATCAACTTTCCGTGTCCATTCCGAATTTTATATTAATCGAATAATAATAATGTCTGCTCCAGCACAAGCTCCAGCCCAAGAAGGTCAACCAAGAAGAGGTGGTTTCGGTAGAAGAGGTGGTCGTCAAGGTAGAAGAGGTGGCCGTCAATCTGAAGAAAAAGGTTGGGTTCCAGTTACCAAGTTAGGTAGATTAGTTAAAGCAGGTAAAATCTCAACTGCTGAAGAAATCTACTTACACTCTTTACCAGTCAAGGAATTCCAAATCATTGACACCTTATTTCCAGAATTGAAAGATGAAGTCATGAAAATTAAACCAGTTCAAAAACAAACCAGAGCCGGTCAAAGAACCAGATTCAAGGCTGTTGTTATCATTGGTGACTCTAATGGTCATGTTGGTTTAGGTATCAAAACCGCTAAAGAAGTTGCTACTGCTATCAGAGCTGCTATCATCATTGCCAAATTGTCCATTGTTCCAATCAGAAGAGGTTATTGGGGTACTAACTTAGGTGCTCCACATACCGTTGTCTGTAAAACCACTGGTAAATCTGGTTCTGTTTCAGTTAGATTAATCCCAGCCCCAAGAGGTAAAGGTATCGTCGCCTCCCCAGCCGTTAAAAAATTATTACAATTAGCTGGTGTTGAAGATTGTTATACTTCTTCTTCAGGTTCTACCAGAACTTTAGAAAACACTGTTAAAGCTGCTTTCGTTGCTATTGCTAACACTTACGGTTTCTTAACTCCAAACTTATGGGCCGAACAAGCTTTACCAGCTTCTCCATTAGATATCTACTCTGATGAAGCTACTTCTTCCAAAAAAGCCTACTAAATTGCCTGATTATCTTTATGGTAATGCATTTCATAATATAAATAGTCTTTCTTGATATGACCATGTAATTGTTTATAATGTCTCTACTAGGCATAAGTAAGTAAGTAAGTAAATAAAAATCTACAAATAATTTAAAAAAATAAAGCTTTGAACGTTATTTGGTTTTATTCAAATAATTTTTAACCGTTCGTAATAAAAAAATGTTGTATTGTTTCTTTAACCTCAAAGGTGAAAGACCTTAATATACACAAATGAAGTTTTTGAAAAATATAATACAAGCAAACAAATCTTCTATATTCTGTGATATTTTCTATTATTCTTGTTGTTGTGGTGGAGCTTGTTCTAAAACTTCATGATCTGGAACTGCGAATTGCCTTTCATTTGTTTTTGTCCAAGTTAAATTACCTACTGGTGCTGAAGCTGTTTTACCATTTGGATGTTTAAATAAACAATTTGGATTTTTACAACCTTCACCAAAACGACAATCTTCATTGATTGGATGTGAAAAGAAACAATCTATTCTTTGACATGATTCTCCTTCTCTGCATACAACTGGTGTTCTAGCATGTCTGTATTTACACATACGATTTGTGCAATGAGAACCGAATTTGCATGCATCTAAAGATTTTTCAGGTTGAGCATGTTGTAATGGTTGAACTGGTTTGATCTTTGATAATGATGAATGTGCCTTATCACAACTTGGGTTTGAACATTTTAAATTTTCAGGACACCATTCAAATTTGATAACTTTTGCATCTTCATTTGATGGAGTTGGATGACCAAATGGACATTGTGGATTTGAACATAAGGTACCGAATTTACATAAGGTGATACCTGTGTTTTGTGCGGCAAACTTCTTAAACAAATTATTATTAGCATTTTCTCTTTTCTGATTGTTATATTCTTGTCTTGTTTTAGCTAATTCAGCAATCAAATCATCATCTTCACCTGGATGCAAAAAGTTACATGTACCTTGAGGATTTGGACAGTTTGGAAATTGAAAACAGGTTTTGGTTGGATGAGCATATATACATTCTCGTCCATGAGGACAGTGTGGGAATTTTTGACAACGACCTTTCTTTTTAATTTTGAAATCATTTGTTAAGTTTAAAGCTTTCTCAAAATTAGCTGAATTTTTGAATGCAGAGTTTCTAGAGGTCGAACTATTGTTTGGTCTTTTAGTAATACCATTATTGGTACCAATACGAGAAGCTAAACTAGCTGGTTTGGTAGGTATAGTTTTGGTTTCTGAGATTAAGTCTGTATCCATGACATTTGAGTTTTCTGATTGTGGTTGTTCTTGAGCTGCTTGTGATTCTTGTTGTTGTAGTTGCTGTAATTGTTGTTGTTGCTGTAGAAGCTGTTGTTGTAAAAGTTGCTGCTGTTGCTGTTGTTCATATGCAGCGATTGCTTCATACGCACTATCAACGATGCCCTTTAAACCCGTGGTTGAAACCAAATCAGATAATTCATTGAATAAAGCTTCACTGCTGTGACCATTTGATATTAATAAAACGATGTATTCAGATAATTCTTTTGGATCATCGGAGAAGTCAGGAAGTTCTTGAAACTTTCTGATGATGAAATTCGTCAATTCAGTCTTTAGTTCTTCGGTTAAAGCCATTTTGTTTGCCACTTTTGTGTAGATTTCTGTCTTTATAAATTTTTTTTTTAATTTAATTTTTTTCTTGATGGCGAGAAATTTCGGTTCGGGCCACTCCTAGCTTTTGTTTACTTTTTGAATTAGTATAAAATGAAATTTTATTTGAAAAAGAATTAATTTTTATTACATTTTATTCTCAATCTGGCTGCTTTAAATGTCTGATGACTCTCCATTCTTTACTATCAATTCAAGAATAAAAGGTGAAAATGACGTGTTGATACCCAAAAATGCCTCAGACCCGAATACCAAACATCTGAGGCAGTATCAATCATTCATGTCAACAGATAGCAGAGATCATTTAACTGTCGAACAAATTGTTAATCATACTCGTGGAAGACTTATACGAACAGGATCAGTAATCGTTGCTGGGACCGGTGAAAGAAGAAGAGCAGAAGATGACACACACCAATACGATCTCGAGAATCAAACACTTTTGAATAATGATTCCCAATCTTCGTCATTTAATACCCCATTTGTCTATATTAGAGAGAAATTCAATCAGTTTATCAAATGGATGGTCGAAAATAACTACCATTCAGTCTTAAAATGTTCATTAGCTTATATATTGGCCTCACTTGCAGTTTATAGTCCATATTTTTCAAAATGGATTGGTAAATCTGATTCGAAGCATGTTGTGGCTACTGTTGCTGTTTATTTCCATCCTTCAAGAACCTTAGGCTCAATGCATCAGTCTTTTATGTTTGCAATTGGTGCCATCTTATATGGGTTTACAGTAAGTTTGTTTACCACAGGAATAGCAAGTTGGGTTTATTCGAAAGGGTATGATGCTATCTCCGCTATAATTAACATCACATTTGTGTCAGCTGCATTAGGTTCAGTTTCATTCATGAAACAAAAAATGAATCATCCAACTTTCAACGTTGCCTGTTCATTAGCTGCGATTTCTCTGATTTCTGCTATTGTTAAAGAAGGTTCTCAATATAGAGATGATATACCCTATGAAAGATTCTTCAGTTTGTTTAAAATTGTTTGTATTGGGTCAGGTATTAGTATATTAGTTTCATATACAGTTTTACCATCATCTGCAGTTCAGACTTTGAAAGAGGAATTAAATAAAAGCTGTTCATTAATGTCCCAATATTTAATTCAAATCGAGAAATGTTTTATCAATGGGAATAACATTAATGCAGATGAATTGATAACAAACTTAAACGCAAATTTAAAGAAAAATTCAACAAAATTAGATTTATTATTAGATGAATCCAAATATGAGTTATTATTAGTTGGTAAGGAAGAAGAGTATAAAGTTTTAACCCAGTTAGTTAAATCAACTCATTCATTACAAATGCAATTAGGTGGATTGAAAGGGTCCGCTGAAATGCAATGGACAACGCTTCATAATGATGAAACTTCAAGCAGCAAAAGTTGTGATGATGGAATTGAATCATTCAAATCAATCAAAACAATCGAATCTGATCATGAACCATTTACAACTAGCACAAATTCAATGTCAACTGTATCAATCGATGAAAGTTCAATGGTTGCACTAAATTCAGCACAATTATTCGATTTATTCATTTATTACGTTGGTCCCTCATTGAAATCATTTTGTTACACAATTAGAGGTTCTTTAAATGATTTACCATTCAAAGATGATGTTAAAAATAAGAATGAATTAATTAATTATCAAAAAAGTTTGAAAATGGCAAATGAATTATTTAAAAAAAAGTATAAGAAATCAATTAAAAAATTATATAATCAAGATTTGTTCAAAGAAGATGGTGCTGAGAAGCCAATTGAAACTAAAATCGACGAAGAAGAAGTCGCTGCCAGCTGTGGTAACTTTGCTTCAATTTTATCTGAGTATTCCTCTGAATTAAATAAATTTATTGATCAATTGAAAAAATATTCATTCACATCAAAAAATCCTAATAGAAGTTGGAACTGGATGAAAATATGGAGAAAACCCGAACATTTACAATATGATACTTCCCCTGATTTGGATTATGCAATCAGATCATTCAACTCAACTTTACAAAATAGAGTATCGACTACAGATTCAAGAGATTCATTACTTTTTAAAATATGGGAATTTTTCAGTTTTTTCAGAAAAGTTGAGGTTCAATTTTCTATAAGAGTTGCACTTGGTGCATTCTTTTTGAGCTCTTTAGCATTTTTACCATTTACTCAACAATTGTTTAGAGTTTGGAGAGGCGAATGGGTTTTAGTTACTTATTCAATTATTATGAATAAATCACTCGGTGGAACTACGATGACTGTTAATTGGAGATTTTTAGGTACATTTTTAGGATGTTTTACTGCATACTTAAGTTGGAGTTTATCTGATGGTGATACTTATGTTTTATTTATAGTTGGCTGGATAATCTCAATTTTATCTTTCAATATCATTTTGAATTGGAAAGATACAAATGCATATGGTAGATTTATTTTATTAACTTATAACATCACTGCATTATATTCGTACAATATAGCTAGATCAAGTGAAGATATTGAACCTGGGGACGATACAGATCCAATTATTTTAGACATTGCAACTCATAGATTTTTAGGAATCACATTTGGTGTATTATGGGCGTTAATTATGACTGTGTCATTCCTACCAATGACAGCAAGGGGTAGATTAAAGAAAGGGTTAAGTGTTTTATGGTTAAGACTAGGTATCATTTGGAACACAGACCCATTAGAAGTTCAAAATGGTAGACTTGTTGGATTAGCAGATTCAATTGGCATAAATTCCATAATGAGAGAACTTGAACTATTGTTGAAACAAGCAGGTAAAGAAGTTAGACTGAAAGGTAGATTTAGAGGAGATTTATATTCAGGATTAATTAAATCAACTGAAAAGATAATTGAATCATTTCAAAATATAAATACAATGATTTTAATTGATCCAAAACTATCTAAAATGGAGTTATACGTTTTAAATTATACTAAACAAGAAAGGGATGAATTTACAAACAGGATTTTCTTGATTTTTTATATGATTTCATCAAGTTTAACTTTAGGGATTCCAATTCCTAGTAAACCTGCATCTGTTGAACATTCAAAAGATAGAATATTAGTTAAATTAGGAGAGATCAGAAAAAAAGATTTATTGAATGATGAAGATTACGTGTTGTTATACTCTTACGTTTTGGTTTGTAATAGTATTATTCATGAATTAAATAAGATATTGAGATTATTAGGAGAATTATATGGTTTAGTTGATGAAGAGACATTCGAAATTTGAAAAATCCTATAACTGATATAATCAAATTTGTACACGTAAAACTGATGTAATTATATATTTATAATTTATACTGTAAAATTTTCTATGAGCTGATCAATTTTTGTAACGAATAGTTTATCATCAATGACTTCACCTTCATCGAATTCACATTGAGCCAATGGATTTCTTATTATTAAATCCACATAAACAGTACTCAACTCCCTCAATTGTCGTTGATAGTCCTTTGTTTTCAAATCACTCAACACACAAAATCTTAAATTACTCATCGTTTCATAAAAATGAGCCCTATATTTCCCAGTCATAAATGAAGTTAATTCATTATTGAAACCAACTTCACCTTCTTCTTCAGAGGATTTATCACCTAGATTACGTGCAATGTTCCTTAGTGAGAATAGGGCACCGAATAGAAGCTTGCCTGTGTCTTCATTGTCTTTGGAGTTCACTGTCCCTGATATTGAACTTGATGTGTTGTTTGTTGTGGTTGGATCTAATTGTGTATATTCTCTGTTATAGATACAATTGCCTAGGTGACATGTGTTAGTTAATATGGATAAAGGAATTTTGGCTGGGGCAACGAGTATCACTTACAGTGTCTATCAAATATCCAGAATGAGTAGATTGTCATGATTTGGTGATATTTTTATATGATTGATAAATTTACTGGATTTATGATTAATCGGATTTATAAATTTTTGATAACTAATAAGTTCGTTTAAACAGTACAAAATTTATTTTTATTCATATACAAGTATTGAAAGAAGTGCTCGATCAGAAGTCAAGAAGGTTCATTTCACCATTAGAGGCAGAGTTGGAAGTTGGTTGAGTTGCTGGAGTTGGAGCTGGAATTGATGTGGTTTTAGTTGGTTTTGATGGAGTTGATTTATGAGCTTGAGAAGCAGCTGAGGAGAATAAAGCACTAAATGCGTCTTGTTTTGGAGCTGCTGCTGCTGCCGGACCTGGAGTGAAGTTGTTGTATGAGCTGTTGTATTGTGGTTGGGAAGTTGGAGCTGATGAAACGAAGGAATTGAACTCACCGAAACTGGAATCTTGATTGGTTGATGTAGATTGTGGTTGTTGGTTATATAATCCATTTAAATTGTTGATGTTTGTGTGGCTTGTGGTTGCTGTTTGTTCAGAAGATTGGAAATCACCAAAATCATCATCGAAATCATCAGCTGGAGCAGCAGTGGTAGAGGATTTAGTGTTTGAACTGGAAGCTGCCGGAACGTCATCAAAGCTGAATAAATCAACTTGTGGCTGTTGAGTCTTTTGAGGTGGTTTACTAACTGGAGCAGGTCTTGAATCTGTTTGATGATCAACATCGTATTCTTCAAATTGTTCTTTCTTATTAGTAGTTCTTGTTTCTTCAAATCTTTCACCATAGACACCACCATCACCAAAGATTCTATTTTCATAAGTGTCATATTCCTCTGCATCACCAGTGGTATCGTATCCATTAGAGCTGACAGCAGCACCACCTGCTATACCTTTGAATTTCTTAGCATTATCTCTTGCCTTTTTACGTTCAGCTCTTAAAACAGCATCATTATTTAATAAATCACTTAGGGTTTTAGACTTATTACGGACATTGATCCCTTGGTCTCTTCCATGGGAGTCAATGTAGTGGAAAGAACGTAACATTTGAATTAATGAGACATTGGCTTTAGCATCATCAACAAATCTTTCTGATCCATTTTTGAGTAAATATTCCAATAATTGTAAAGCTTTATAGATTTGTCTCCATTCATTGGCACTTTTTTCTGTGAATCTTCTAAAGATCATCCCAACGATTTCTTCACGTTCACGGTAGTTGTAAGTGCCAGCAGCGATTTGTTGCATTAAAGTGGAAGAAGCACCCCATGGTTCGTTGTTGGTGGCCTCACGGACCCTTGCTTCTGTTTCGGTGTAGTTGTAGACGACGTTTTGCGCTTTACGCACGTAAGCCTTGACATCGTAGAGGGAGATGTTGCTGAGACCTTTCTTTAGATCTTCCATTGTGTTTCGTTGGTTGTTTGAGTAGATAGTTTGATGTTGAAGAGTCTGAATCTTCAAGTTAAATTTTTAACTCCGATCAGGGCGATTGACTAAATACGAGAAAGCAATATAATAGCACTACGCTTCTAACTAAACAAATCATAATATTCACACCCCATCTATTCAACTTCACCACATTCAGCGATGGTGATGTTAGCTCTGGTTCTACCGGACGCAGTACCGTAAGCTTCAATGGTTTTGACACTATCCATACCTTTGGTAACTTCACCAAAGACGACATGTTTACCGTCTAACCAAGGACATGGGACAGTAGTGATGAAGAATTGGGAACCGTTGGTGTTTGGTCCAGCATTGGCCATTGACAATAAACCTGGTTTGGTATGTTTCTTAATGAAGTTTTCATCAGGGAATCTTGAACCATAGATTGATTTACCACCAGTACCGTTACCACTAGTGATATCACCACCTTGTAACATGAATTGTGGAATGACTCTGTGGAATGGAGAGCCTTGGAAACCGAAACCTGGTTCACCAGTACATAAAGCTCTGAAGTTTTCAGCAGTTTTTGGAGTAACATCATCATATAATTCGAATTCAATTCTGTCTAACTTTCTGTCACCAATTTGTGGGACGAAGAAGACTTTGCTTCTTAAAGTTGAGGCTGTGGTGCTGAAGGCACGGACATTAAAGTTTCTTAAGATTCTAGTGGACATCATCTTTCAATTATTGGATTTATACTCGAATAGCTTTTTTGAAGTTCTGAGAGTTTAAAATTTATTGTCGCCGAAATTCATAATTCGGGACTTCTTAAATGATGATTGGCCAGTAAGAGTTGAGAATTGAAGACTTTCAACCACCTAGTCAATTCTGTTATGTTATTTAATTTGATGGAATCATGCAGTCCAGGCAGAATATCACCTTTCGAGCCATCATTGGAGTCAGGTGCCCATATCGTATGCTTCAAGTTTGGTCTGTTTGTTAATCCGGGGTAATAAAGGAATATTGAATCTAAAATTTTGGCAATATTTGACATTATTTTGATTGAAAATGACTGTCTTATCTTAATATAGAATTGAAACCATGGATAATCTAAACGAATTTGTTTTTGTAAAAAATTATTGGCTTTGTCGAATTGAATTGTTTTATTTTTGAAATTTTGTAAATTAGTTCTAATTGATTGAATTAATGAATCAATATTGGTGTTTGCATCATGACCTTTCATAATTGATTCAAATTTTAGATTGATCAATTCATAATAATTTTCTGTATCGAATTTAATAGTCTCATGTTCACTCATTTGTAATGCTAATAATCCAACAAATTTAACCAAAACGTAATGTAATTTCAATTCAGGATCAATTTCCAACAATTTCCCAACATTATCAAATTTAGAATTCTTATAATTCACACCTTCAGCTCCATTATTCACAAATCCAATAGAGCAAGAAGGGATTCCCAACGAATATTGAAATGGTTTAAAATCATCACCATCTTCATTACCACCTAACATTTCAACGTTAATTCCATCTTGTTGATTTGACCAATAATTGAATAGATTGTTTTCTATTTCATCAATATCTTCATCAATAAGAACCTTTTTCGATGTATCTATGAAATAATCCTTGAGTAATGGATTTGCTTTAATTTCGAATTTAGTCCCACTAACACCATTGATATCAATATACGAAACAACTCTTTTGGATAATTTTTTACTTTGATCGTTTATGAACTCAGTGGATCCTAATGCACCTGGTTTAGAAGCATCAAATGAAATGATCATTATGGTACGTAATGGTTTCCATCCCTTTTTGATAAGTTTCCCAAAATGATCAGAAAGTGACAATAATAATGCATTTGATGATGATTCCGTTGCACCACCATGAGGGGTTTCAGTGTTTGGAGTTAAAGAGTCTCTTGATGTTCCAATTATGATTACTTCATCTAAAATGCCAGGAATTTCGAAATAAATGTTTTCTAAAGGTTGAATTTTATCAATGTTATTTTGATTTTGAAGGTTAAGTTTTGAAATAGATGGACCTGAATAATAATCATTGAATTTAACACCTGTGTCATTCAATTTATTTAAAAGCACTTGTGCAGTGGAATAACTTATAGACAATGATGGGATACCGGGAGTTTTACCAGTTGTATTATAATCTCTTGAACACCAATAATAACTTGTACATGCATGATCTGAAGTTGTTGGATCACCAAACCATGAACTTGAATATTTGACTGATCTGTTTTCAATACTTAGTGGATTTCTTTGATTCTCATGATCATCATCTGGACTATTGAATAGTATTATCCCATTGGCATTATTTAATTCTGCCATTTGGAAAGGATGTTGGATATTTGCAGTTGATCTAATGATATGAATTTTATCACTATAATCTACTCCTTGTTTTTTTAATGATTGATAATCTTCGTCATATCCACGATTAACATAAACGAATTCTGTCTCAACATTACCTGATTTCGAATATGTATGAAATGAGTTGAATTTCCCATCACCACCATCTGATAGATCAAATTCCTTTATCAAATTCCCGTCTTCAATTAAAACCAATGAGTTATTCACGTATTTAGGCAAAGAGACCCAATATCTTTTAGTTTGAACATAATGACCAAATGATTTGAATTTATCAATCAAATACGGTTTCAATATATCTTCCTCTTCACCAAACACATAACTTCTATCATGACAATCTTGTAAAAAGCGGGCAAAATCACCAGTATGATCACTAATCTCATCATTTATGCTTCTCAAATACAATCTTTCTTTCTCCTCTCTACCAACTAATCCAAAATGTAACCTTCTATAATCTCTACTTAATGAAGTTCTAGGAAGAAAAATCATATTGAATACAAAGACTGCAAATATTGCCCATATTGAAACTGCAACAAATCTCTTAAAGGTCTTAGGGAGTTTGAAAATAGGGGATTCTTTGATATATGTAGACACTATAGATATCGTTGATCTTATACTGGTTATGCTAGCCAATGAGTTTGAACGGTTTGCTCGTGTTGGCGGGTTAGATGATTGTTGGACTTGTGCTGAGGTAATTCTAGGATGGAATGGACGTCTGTTACTTGAAACGGGAAGAAGTGGATCCGTTTCTGAAGTCATTATGGCTAGTTTTAAATCTGGGGATTAATTATAATACTGGTCTATAATTATTTTTGGTGTCATAATATAGAGAGCTTTTTTACATAATCAATTAGACAGATCTATATTATTTATAAGATATTCTATTAAATTTGTTGTTTTTTGACATCTTTGAGAAATTCTTCTTCTGCTGGTCTCTTCAAAGTCTGAGATTCTTCATTATCATTAATTTTGGGGGTTTCTTCATTATTAAAAGCTTCAGTGACTCTTTTATCACCAGTAACACCATTAACAGGTCTAAAATATGGTTGACATCTCCAGTACGGAATTTTTCTATAAGCACCACCCCATGCTTCCTTTTCACCAACTATTATTTGATCTAACTCTTCAATATCATCTTTGGCAAAAATATCTTGGACAATTTTTTCTACTTTAACAACAACTGCTTCAACTGCATCAAAATTATGTTTTGGTGATAATTTGGCAACTTCTTGTCTAATATCTGTATGGATCGGTAAGAATGGTCTTAGTATCTTGAAAATATGTGACTTCATTGCAATCTTAGATGCATTTCCAGGACATGTTTTAACTATTTCATAGTATTCTCTTAAAAGATGATCAACTCTTGGAAATTGTTTAGTTAAATCATCACTAAAAATACCAGGATTATATAAATTGCCTTCTGCTGACATGACAGCATCACATTTGATCTCGTTGAGACATCTAGTGATATCATCAGGATATAAGATATTACCATTAGCGAAAAAAACGGTATCTTTTGGTAAATTCTCTCGTAGATACGTTAAGATTTCCCAATCTGCTAACCCAGTTTTTTGACCCTTCATTTCTCTTGTTCTGCCATGTACAGTCAAGAATTGTGCACCAGCATTCAAAACCATTTTGGCATATTCTAATGTCTTTTCACGATCTTCATAAACTCTTATTTTGGCAGTGATTGGAACATCTAATTCAGTATGGATCTTATTAATCAAATCATGGATCAACCCCCAGTCATCCATTAAGAAAGCACCATATTTTCCCTTTTTGGCGATCCCTTGAGGACAACCAATATTTAAATCAACGGCATCACATTTACCAACGACGTGTTTAGCAGCTTGTAGTAGATATTCTGGATCATTAGCGCAAAATTGCACGACTAATGGTCTATCAATTTCACCATCACCATCTAAAGAAGACCACATATCAGCACGGTATTTTTCACCTGTGGCAAATAAACGAGCATGGAGCATTGGAGTATAACATAAAGTAGCACCATATCTACGAGAAAGAATTCTCCATGCCAGTTCCGACTGATCCACCATTGGAGCTACGATTTTCTTTGGTGATCCGATGGCTTCGAACAGTTCGCGTCCTTGAAGTTTCGTCATGATGAACTTTCCAGCAGTCGTCAAACTGAACAAATTTGAGCGAAACAATTTTTCAAAATTTGATTTTTTATTTAAGAAAGAACAAAAAGAAAAAAAAGTGTCACAAAATTTTTTTATTCTGATCGATGAGCCGCGAAAATTTCCGCATCTAGCGACGCTCGAATAAATTTTCAGATATTTTTGATTTAATTTCTCTGATTTTGTCACTTCAGAGAGCTCTTCATAGACGAAGTTGAGCATGGTTTTAGACAGTTCCGGATACTTGAAGTCATACAACTGGAAGGAAGGCGAGGCTCTCCAGAAAGGTGGGATTAAAAAGCCCATTTTGGTGAAACATAAGCAAGATAAGAAAGGTATAGGCCATCAAGTAAATGGTTCTGCTGATGCCTGGTGGGAAAGACTATTTGATGGTCAATTGAAGGCCTTGGATGTTGAGAAGAGTGAAAAGGGGGACGTCAGTTTCAAACAGGAGAAAGTCGTTATAGCGAGTTCAGTGCCTGTTCATCTATCTCCACTATATAGAATGTTTGTTAGAGGTGAAACTTTACAAGGAACAACTGGAAAAAGTATACTGAGTCAAACAAAGAAGGAAGTTAAAGAATTTGATCCTAGTTTGATGAAGACTGGTTTCAATGATGGGAGTCAAAAGGAACAGAAGAGTAGAAAGAATAAATCTCAAGAAAAGAAAGAAAAGAAGGAAAGAAAAGCTTTAGAAAAGAAGGAAAAGAAGAAGAAGGAAAAGAAAGAGAAAGAATCTTCTAAGAAGAGAAAGAGAGAAGAGAAAGAAGAATCTTCCAAGAGGAAGAAGAAGTCTTCACACTAATAAATAGAGATATAAATTATACATGAAATTGCATCGAAAAAAGCTCGTAAAAAGAGAGATCCGTACAAATTCTCCAGAAAATTTCAACTAAAGTATTTCTAAATCAACTAAATCTTCAAATTGAATCATTTTTAGTGCCTTTTTTTTTTTTGCATAAATTGATTTCAAAGTTTTGACACATTTTTCAAAATTGAAAAATTCAAAAAAAAAATAATCAAAATAAACAGATCAAAACATCATAAATCAAAACAAAAACTAAATCCATCACAAAACTCTATTAAAATATACTGGTAGATCTAAAACATTCAGCGAAATCTCCATCATATTAAGGAACTCCACCAATTTCCACTAGAAAAATAATGGAGAATCATACTATAGTATGGACCTTATCAGCAATATTTTTACTGATATCAGTAAAGTACTTACTTCCTGTTATATACATACTACTAATAATCCTCTCAATCGTCATGATATCAAGTTTTACTATCAAGATACCCATTGCTAATGATATAAAACCATTAAATGAAAGATTCCCAAGATTTAAATTCACAAAGACTAAAGAATGGGCCAAAGAATTACAAAAATTGGAAGATCTGAGTCAAATAAGTATCCAGTTACAAGAATCTGGGTATAAAGAAAATGCTACTCAATTAATAGATCTCATTGTTAGAGATTTTGTTCAAAGTTGGTTCAATTCAATTTCAAATGATGAAACGTTTCCCGATGAAGTTAAAAGTCAATTAAATTCAATCATAAATGATTTAGATTCAAGAATACGAACCATTGACATCTCTAAACTGATAGTCTTGAAATTTTTACCTCTGGTGACTAACCATTTCCAAAGTTATGTAAAGGCTAAAGAAACGGTATTACATGAATTACATCAACATAATTCAACTGCAACTTCAATTGGTTTAAGTGAACTAAATTTCAAAATTGTTAAAGAATTTGAGCAGATTAAAGGGATCAATCCATTTATTGAACTAAGATCAGATGATGTGGAACTTGGAATAAGGAACTATTCAAGAGATAGAATTAGTAAATTGTTACCATTTTTAATATCGAATGAGGAATTAAAATCTGATATCATTAAAACGTTAATACAGGAACTATTATCACAAGTTGTCTTAAAGTCAGTCTTAAAATTATTATCAGATCCCAATTTTTGGAATGGTTTGATTATAAAATTTGCAACTACAATTTTAAAAGATAGAGGACAAGTTAGAGAATTGAAAAGGGCTATTGATAAACAAACTTCTAAAAATAATAGTACTACCAATAACGAAACACACATCACAAATACAAATAAAGATAATGAAACTAACATTTTGCTAAGGAATAAAATCTCAACAAAAGGTAGAAGAATAACACCACAAATGAAACAACAAGAATTTCAAAAATATCTGAAAAATATAGAAACCATTAATTCATTATCACAATTGAAACAGTTAAGGTTATTAATTGCGCTTCAAATTAATAGAACTCAAAATTTGAATTCAACTTCTGAAAAATTTATCAAATATTGTCAACGATTAACTTTAACCAAAGATAGAATTGAATTAAGAATCTCACAAATCTCGAATGAAACTACTCAACAAAATAATCCAAATAAAAGAGGATCAGTTATATTTGATCAAACTGATGATATAGAAGAATTTATATCAAACTTATCATTATTTCAAATGTTGAAAAATCCTTCTGCATTGTCATTTTTCACTGAATTTATGAAACAAAGAGATAGACTTGATTATTTGAATTTCTGGCTGGCCGTTGATGAAATTAAAGATCCTTTGGAAGATCCAAGAGTTGATATTGAAGAAGACACATCGTTTGAAGAATTACCATCAACTGATATTAATTTAGAAGATATCGATAAAATTAAGTCAATTTTCCATAGGTTTTTCAATAGTCTAAAATTGAATATTGATAAAAATTCATATAATCAAGTTTCCAAATATTGTGAAACTAATGGTGAAAACATTGAAGAATATCATAAAGTTAGAAAACTGATAATTTATTTACAAATACAAACTTTCCAGAAAATGGAATCTTTTGATTTTAAAGATTTCAAAGATTCTGATATTTTTTTAAAATTATTATCAAATGAAAACTTTGAACAATCTTTAGTCTCTGCAGTTGATAAAGTTGAAGAAAATGAAGATTTTGATGATATTGATAACGATTTTGAGAATAATAACGAACATTCTCAAGTTACAGATGATCAATCTCTAATAGAAATTGAAAATGCTTTGAATACAATTTTAACAAAACCTGATTTGAATGAATTTACAGAATCTGAAAAGTCAATTATTAATACAAACAAACTTAAAAATGAATTATTCGGTAGCGATGATAAATTTTTAGATGATAAACCTTTATTCAAAGAAGATAATGATGAAGATACATTATTAGAGACCAATTATATAAATGATGAATTTAGTGATGAAACTCTAGAAATTCAAAATGATTTCATAAAACCAACTCATGATACATATAATTTAAAAGAAGAAATTGCAAACATAAATTCAAGAATTGTGAAACTTAATAAACAAAGCTCAATATTGGATCCATTAATCTTGAAAGCTGAACTAATGAATAATTCACAAGAATTAAGACTTTTGAAAAGGTCTAAATCAAGTTATCAAAGAGAAATTGAAAGTCAAGAATCGATTAAACAACAATTAATTGTTCAAGATAATGAAAATAGTTTATTTGGTAAAACTAAAGTCACTATAAAATCATGGGTTAAAGGTAAAGATGAACAAAATGGTAGGGTTTATATTGTTTATTTAATTGAAATCGAAAAAGATAATGGTGGAGGTGAAATTTCAACATGGGTAGTTGGTAGAAGGTATAGTCAATTTTGGAAATTAAATGAACATTTAAAAAAAATGATTAGTTCATTGAATGATGTTTCATTTCCAAGAAAGAAGATTGTATTAAAATTTCAAGAAAAGTCAATTATTGATGAACGAAGAAAACAATTAGAAAACTATCTGAATGAAGTATTGCAAAAATCTGAAATTTGTCAAGATAAAGAATTTAGAAAATTTCTAACTTTAGAGGATTATTTATATTCACCTAAATTCAATTTTCAAAATTCATCAACTTCATTACCTTCAATTAAAGATACTGCTAACAAATTATATAATGGGATTTATAACTCAAGTGTCGATATGTTATCAAGAAGCAATTCGAAAGATTTTAGTAAGAAAGGAGATTCATTACAATTATTAGATTTAGAGGAAAGTATTGAAAATTCAGAATCAAATCCAACAAGTGTTGAATCATCACAAATTTTAACATCAAATACTACTACAATTCATAATAATAATACCACAAGGAACGTTAACTCATCATTTATAAAACCAATCATCGAGTTATTTACCGCTCTGTTCCCACTTTCTAATCAAACTAATAATTGGTTACGTGGACAAGCAATTGTATTAATATTACAACAAATATTTGGTAGTACTATTGAATACCATTTAAAATCAATGATTTTGAAAATAACATCAAGGGACAAAATCAATGATTTGATATCAATGTCAAAAGATATATTATGGCCAAATGGAATGTTTATGAATAATAACAGAGAAAATGTTAAAATTAAAGATGAAAGGGAATTAATGAAGGAAAAACTTAAAAATGAACAAATTTCTAAAAAGCTACTAAATGATTTAATTTATGATATATTTGGTAAAATTGTTGGTGTTAAAAGTTGTGAATTAACAAGTGGTAAAATTCATGGAATGTTACAATTGAATGTATTAAATTTAGAATTAATTGTTGAAATTTTTGATTTGGTATTAGTGGAGATGTATGATGAATTAAATGGAATGTTTTAAAATGATATGGAGATTACTTGAATTTTGTTAATAAACATATAATCATAATAAATAATCATCAACACCAATATTGACATCATTTATAGCAGATTTGGTCAATTTTTTTTCATGATTAATGAAGATTGGTTCAATAACTGCCTCCTTAACTAGATATCTATTTTTCGTTGCAGGTTGATGTTCTAACTTTTTAGTGCCGTCATTATTATTATTATCTTCTTCTTCTGAGAGTTCATCATAACCATTTAGTTCTTCATTTGTATCGTCTATTTCACGACTGCTTTCACCATCATCATCATCATGATCATTCTCAAACCTTTCTAAATCTTTTTTGAATTCATTAACGTATTTGATAGAGTCATGAATGAATAGTTTTTGTAATCTTGATAAAAGATCATTTTTATTTACATTTACATTTACGTTTTCATTGATTTCATTCTCTTCTTCAGATTCCATCCGATCTCGAGTTCTCTTCTTAGCATTCTGGCTGTGATTAGCTCCATGACTGTTTCTTTCAGCAACACCGTTTGAATAAACCAAATATAAATCTTTCCAATTGATATTCTTTTGTCTAAAACCAAAATGAGAACTGATTACAAAATTCATCATTAATGAATCCAATTTATCCTTGATCTTATCAGAGATGAAATTTGGTGGGTTTATAGAATCAAAATCGATCATTTCAATACATCCATTATCAATGAATTGTTGATTGATTTTGCGTTTGAAGATGTTATTTATTTCATTTGTTAAAATTGGATTAGGATCAGGGTATTTTCTTTCATCAAGGATTACTTTTGGAGGAAAGCTGTATGTGAGTGGTGTTATTTCAAGGGTAGGTTTAGTGTCATCTCCATCATCAAGATCTTCGATCTCATCATCTGAGTAGATTAATATTTCATCACTTTCATTGTCATTATTGTCTTTATCGTTATCATCACTATCTTTCTCCTGCTCTTCCTCTTCCTCATCATCACCATCAACCACCGCATGCAACGTCACCTGATCCAACTCATCAGGATCCTTAGTGTAATTAATTTGTGGAATTGGTAATAGTCTCTGCTCTAATGGCCATCTATACCATTTCAACTCAGGATGTTCCCAATTGGTGAATCTTCTGATGAGATGGGTCGAGTATAAATGAATGGCGAGGTCTGTCTTGTGTTGAAGCTCTACGATGTTGAGCACTTGCCTGATCTCATTGAGTTCTTTGAGTGACATTCAGTGTAGTGTATAATGTAATTGGTGAGTTGAAAAATAGTGAAAAAATAACATCAATGAGTATTAAATATATATACATACAAATATTGATATAAATAAAAGATGCCCACACTGGAAGAGATAGAAGACGTCGATAACATGGACTTCGACATTGCTGAGTTTGATCCAAGCTTAAAGACTCCAATCGCTCCAAAACTGGAAAAGACCATCGTTCGTTCACAAGATCAAGAAGTGCAACATTTCAAACAATCAGTCAAGGAGAACCAGTATAAGTTCGAAGGAGAAGATTTGGAGTTCTTGAAGTCACTGCAGGTGATATATCCCGTTTATTTCGACTCTAACCGTTCAGTGAAGCAAGGTCGTCGAGTTTCACAAGATTTGGCCGTTTTGAATCCATTAGCTCAAACAATCGTTGAAGCTTGCTCTTCATTAGGCTTGAAGTGTGTCTTTGAACCGCATAAATCACACCCACAGGACTTTGGTAATCCAGGAAGAGTTCGTGTCGCGTTGAAATACAAAGGGAAACCAGAGTCTCATATAAAGAACAAGAGAGAACTGATGAATAAGATTGCACTTTATTTGAAATCACATCCAACTACGTTGAACGACGTGATGAAGGCAGGATTGGTCGATGAAGAGTTTAGAGGGTTTGAAGCGAAAGAAATCCCACAAGTGAAAGGTTTTAAGATGAATACAATCGTTCCTGCCTTCAGTAGATTCACATTGGGCCATCCAATGACCAAGAGTATCTATGAAGCAAGAGAAGAGATCCCACAAGTGGCCGAGACAGCCAGCAGGGCACCAAAGGCACCAAAGAACAAGTTCCGTACTGTCAGAAGATGAATATATAAATGTATTACTATCTAATTGTTAACAGGAGCGTATTTCTGTCTGTATTCCAACAACTTGACCCGTTCTTCTTCACTGATTCTTCCTTGTAAATAGTCAACAATGTGGCCTAGGTTGACGATGGAGAAGACAGGGATCCCGTATTTCTCACTGACGACTTTAGTGGCACTTCTAACGTCGTCCACGGTACGTTCTTGTCTATCTAGTGCGATGATGGTACCAACGACAACACCACCTTCGTTGCCAATGATCTCGAACGCCTCGTTGATGGCTGTCCCGGCAGTCATCACGTCGTCAATAATCAAGACTCTCTTGCCTTTCAAATCAGCACCAACAATGGATCCACCTTCACCATGATCTTTCTTCTCTTTTCTATTGAATGAATAACTGACTTTTTCATATTTGGACCCACCAATCTCTGCTAGTTTGGCAGCAGTGATGGCACATAGTGGGATCCCCTTGTACGCTGGCCCGAAGATGATGTCGAATTCGATCCCTGACGAGATGATGGAAGTGGCATATGAAGAGGCCAAATTGGAGAGTAGTTTCCCAGTGTTGAACAGACCCAGATTGAAGAAATAAGGAGACTCTCTTCCTGATTTCAAGGTGAAATGGCCGAATCTCAAGGCGTGGGACTCGACTGCTAGGTCTAGAAAGTTCTTTTGATAGTCTTGAAGTGGCATTGGGTGGGTGTTGAGAAGAGGTTGAAAGTGATGAGATTGATAAATTTTTTTTATCTCTTTTTTTTTTTTTTTTTTTTTTTTCCATACTTAAGTACTAACTATAATTATATATAGTATTAACTTCATAAGTTCATCAGTTTATTCGTATGATGAACGACATTCGACAATTCAAAGAGATCTCAAAGAGAAGACGACGCTTCAATTCCAAACAAAATGACACAAAAACCATCAAAAACGGACAAATATCAACTAATTTGATCAAAAACATCAGTTACAACCCATTCAGTAAACCACAACTATTAAGTAGGATCCAATCATTCCACATCTCATTCATCAATCACCCTCTGCTTAATCCACTGATTTGTGCTCTCAATGGATGGACTTACGTCAATGATCACCTGATTAAATGCGTTAGTTGTTCTAATTTGATGAGTGTTAAAGTGCCCAATATCACTGATAATGAAGAAGAAGAAGAAGAAGAGTTATTTAAAGCTTTATTATCACGATACGCTGATGGCTTGAAATCAAACCATTCCAGAAACTGCACATGGCGTTTTAAAACGAGCTCGAGATCATTAACGTATAATATCAACCAAACAAATGATGAATATGAATTAAATGAATTCATTAATAGATATAATAAATCTTTGAAATTTATGGGAAACTTCCAAATCAACTTGAAATCGAATTTAAAAGATGATGAGTTTGTGATATTAAGAGAGTTCATCATTAATAACGAATTAGAATATGTTCAACAGATTGCAGAATTAGCTGTTTTAGGATGGCATATCAGTGAGAGATTAGGTGATGTATTCTTATTATATTCTGAGTCAGATGGTAGAAATCTACCAATTGATGTTAAGAGTGATGAGATCGTTGATTTGGTGGAAGAACATCAATTTTGGGATTGTTTTAATGTTGGATTTCATGATTTATTAAGATTAATCAGGTTTAAAAATGATGGTGATGTTAAAATTGATGAATTGAAATATGATGAAAATAATGATGATAAAGCAAATGATGTTGAATTGAAATTGAGTGAAGAAGACTACGGTGAAATTGATGAAAAATTACAACATTCTTTACAAAGATTAGATGCTTTAAAGAAAGTATACTTTTAGAATAAATTAATCTCAATAATCATAATCATAATCATAATGTTCATATAGCTATAAAAAAATATGTAGATAAATGTCATCAAATAGTTAAAAAAGAACTAATTAGTTTTCTGTTGTGTTTGTCCAATCTCCAAATATGTACCAAACACTTTATCCCAATACCAACTAGTAACACCAAATCCTAATTCATAATTCTTATAATGATGTTCTAAATGATATTTCTTCAATTGTTGGAAATATTCAGGTAATTTAGCATGATGTAAGAAATAATGGGTACAATCATACATAATATATCCCAAAAATCCACCTGCAAATCCAGAACATGCCCAATAAAATGGGAAAATAGTGAAAACTAATTTATAAATTGGGAATGCAATAACTAATAATAAAGTTGGTGGCATGACTAATCTATATCCATCCATTGGTAGATAATGATGAATTCCGTGTAACAAAAAGTGTATAGTGAATGCAATCGAGTGATCTGGTAAATAATAATCCAAATGGAATAAAAATCTATGTAATCCATATTCAATCAACGTCCAAACAAATAAACCTATGGAGAATAATACAACTGAACCATATGAATTCATATTACTAAATCCAGTATAAAAGATAAATGAATCAACAGGGATCCATAACATTGGAATAACCCACCATGGAGTCAACGATAATGGTTCTAAGAAATTACCAAACAATGGAGCAGAACCTTTCCCATAATGTCTAGGTCTATGGACTTGATCCAAATAAAACTCTTTTGAGAAATTACCAAATAACACTTGTAACAATAATGGTTTTTGTAGATCAAGAAATTTATGATGATTGTAATCATTATTGAAATCAGTAACGATGTTTAATTTCTCATATGCCGGGGTCCCTTTCAATTGGGTTGAGTCGAATTCTTCCTCATTATCCAATTTAACTTCAACGGGTGTTTTATTCTTATTATTCAATAATTCTTCCTCTTCTTCTTCATTTGCCAAAAATCCAATCAAATAATTCTCATCCAAGATCTCATACGTGGATTCGGAATGTTCATGTGAAACTTCATCGGCAAGAATGGCAGTAATATCCTTACCAGCATATTCTAATATCAAGTCACCACCACCTGGATGCTCATCTATGAACTCGGTAACGTCGTATATCTTTCTTTGGTACAACGAGACCCACACTCTGCTCTTGATGGAGTCGTGAGAACTGAGCTGCTGCTGTGAGAATAGAGGGAGCGACATTCTTGCTTTAAAACGAGAGAAAGATTGGAGGATTTGAGTCTGTTTAAATACTTTTTTCAGTTGTTTTTGATGGTGTGATTTGAAATGAAAAAAGAAAAAGAAAAAAGTTCGCGCCCTCGTAAGTTGAATTGATCACGTGACTGAACCGGAACTACTTTTTTTTTTTTATTTTTTTTTTCTCCCAAAAAAGTGAAAATTTAAGAGTATTTAACACTGAATTTCACAGTTTAAATCAATTATTTCGCTATTTAAATCACAGATTCAATACCTGTGCTTACATTCATTCAACCCAGCGTGCTCTTAGCTATCTATCCTTATACAAAAATCTCAGAAATACGCGCTATTGGGAACTTCACCACGGTATCAATATCATCAATCAATAAATAAGACAAACACATAACTACTAATCAAGGCTCATATTATACACATGTCAACATGTCAGATGTCCACACAGACGAACCAATACTTAGTGACTCTGGAAATCTGCGAAGAAACTCATCTATAAAGAATAATGAACATAATAATAATAGTACAGATTCAATGTCTGAAAAGAACTCAAAATCAATTGTCATATTGGCAGCTGCTGAAGCGGTACAACAAGAGAGAAACACAATCAGAGCATTGAAGAGATTATCTATGGGTGCTAATGGCTCTTTGGCAGTGGATCCGGAACTTTCTTTTGGTATTGAACATCATGAATTTGATTCTTTTCATAACGATGATATTGTTACTGGAAATGAAATTGATGCTAATAATGATGAGTTGTATCCTAATTTGTTGAAGAGAAAATCATCTAGTGGATCCTCTTTATTATCAGAGACCTCATACCTTGATGACGAAGAAGAAGAAGAAGAAGAAGAAGAAGAAGAAGAAGAAGAAGAAGCTGATTTAACTTTAGTTGATCAATTAAACGGATGTGAAAATGGTGATCACGATACTATCGATGATAATGAAGATTTAAAAGTCGATACTGAGAAATTATTATGGGTCCCTGCTAAATCTCATCCAAGTATAGCACCAGATCAATTCAAACGTCATGTTCAGAACACATTACAAGATTTAAATAAAAAAATAACTGCTTCCAATTCAACTTCAACTAAAAGAAATTTTTCATTACCTTCTTTAAAAGAATTAACTGATGAATTGGATAGATTATCAGAAATGGCAGGACTTGAAGCAAATGATGCAATTACATTAGCAAGATCATTATCAAGTGCATCATCATCTTCTCAATTATTACTATCAAAGGAAAATATGTTATATGGATCAAATGATAATTTACAAAGAAATGACTCAAATTCAAGTTCAGTGAATGGGTCAGATAGTAATAACAATAGTGATATTGATGAAGATACTCAATTATTCACATCCACTAATTCTTTAAAGAGAAATCAATGGGGAAATTCAAGACGTCGTCCTCGTGTTAATTTAAAACCATCAAGAGTCAATTCTCCATTAATTGAAACTTCAAATGATGAAATCAAACAAATAGACAATAAACATACATTACAAGACAATTTCAATAATTTATCTACAATTGAAACTAAAAGAAGTCCATCAGTACCAACAAAAGAACCAATCAATACTAATACAGATTATTCTTTAAACCGTTCTAATTCTGATAATTCAAACATCAATAGCAATCAAGCAAATATTCAATCATTACAAGCAAGAACAAATCATTCAAGAAATAGACATGTCGGTTCAACAATCAATCTAGAATCTAAAACATCAACTGTAAATCAAGAATTATTATCATCATCATCACCACAACCAATGATATATACTTCAAATCCATATCATAGAAAAACATCACAAAATTCACCATCTTCTCTGAAAATACCTTCAAATAATATAACACCTGATCCTATTTCTAAAGAACCTCCATCACCAGTGACTCCAACAAATCAAACCGATAGTAGTACCTCATCAACAAAGAGTTCATCTAATCCATCACCTGAAAATCAAAATATTACGAATGGATCATCATCATTATCAAATATCAATAAAAAAGAATCAAAATCTAAAGAATTTTTAAATTTATTTAAAATGAAAAGATCAATTTCACCAACATTGAAAAAATTACAATTGAATCCAAATGAGAACAATGATAATATAAACTACAAACTTGAAAACAAATCAATTCAAAATAAAGAAAATATCATTATCAATAATGATTCAAAACTCATAAATCCATCAAATATTGATCATAATAATGAAAATAAACCACCAATTTCACCAACACCACAACATAAAACATCTAATAATCAAAGACCTAGTTTGATAAATGGTTCAAGTTTCAAGTTCTCAAAACAGACCAAAATATTACAAGATTCAGTTAAAAACCTACCAAATAAAAATTTAAGAAAGATTTCAACTTCTAAAAATAAAATTAATAATGGTGATATCTATTCAAATGTACAAAAATATGAAACTTCACCAACATCACCAACCTTCAACCAGTCTCCATTACCATTTCCTTCAAATAAAAGTAATAATAATAATCAACAGTCTCAACATCAACATCAAAATCATGGAAAATCACAAATCAAACCATCATCATCATCATCATTACAGAATCAACAACAACAAGACGCCGCTAAAACGCAATATCAAAAAGAACAACTTCAAAAGAAAATATCACTTGAATCAATGGCATCATCATCAACATCATCAAATTCACAACAACGACCAAATGCACCTTTAAAATTCACAGATTCACCATTTGGATTCCCATTACCACCATTGAATCAATCAACTATCATCATGTTAGATTATAGATTTCCTATTCATGTAGAAAGGGCAATTTATAGGTTATCTCATTTAAAATTGGCAAATGCTAAAAGACCATTAAGACAACAGGTGTTGTTATCTAATTTTATGTATGCTTATTTGAATTTAGTTAATCATACTTTATATTTACAGCAATTGGAAGAGAATGGCGGTGTTGATGATAATAAAATGGAGTTACAAGAGGAAGAAGTTGAAGAACAGGTGATTTGAATTATATAATTGGGATTTTTTTTTCTTTGTTTCATTTACATTAATTTATATAAATGATCGGACATTTTCCTAATTACATGCTACTTATTATCTATTACCATTATATAAATTTTATATAAATGCTACACATAATGATTCTAATGAAAGGACGTTAATCTATTATTACCATATTTCCACTAATCGTAACGGACTTTCAGTAAGAGCTACCAAATTACTCTTAAATAACCAAATCCCCAAAACTAACAACGAATAATACACCATTCTCCAAATATTATTATTAAATCCATTTAATTTAGGAAATCCCATAAAATTACAAAAAAAATGAACAATAAAACAACTCCATAAATTTCTCGTCCTTAAGAATAAGTAATTTGTAAATATCCCAAAAAGAAAAGTATAACTCAATTGGAATAAAGACGCAATTAAAATCATCCTTAATTGAATCGTTCCTCTAGTGTATAATTCATAGGCATGATGGAAATGTGCAATACTGAAAAAAAACGGTGGTAAATAAATCAATTTATTAACGGTAATAGATGGAATTTGGTTCAATATGACAATGATAGAGGCAGTATAAATGATTTCTTCAGTCAAGGGTCCAATTATTAAATCTCTTCTTCCTTGAATGGTGGATAATTGATGGTATAAATCCTGGATGATCCCACCATCGATGAAAATATAATCTATTAATGGACCGTTGAATAACAGGGCAACTAGCAGTAGATTCTTGAGAATGTCTTGTACACTGATACATAAATCTATGAAATTAAATGATACTATGTCATTATTTATTGTTAAACCAGGAATCAAACCAAACTCGTAATAAATTTCAACAATTGAAACATTTGAAATCAGTGATAATAGTAACGGTAGTGTTAGCACCGTGATGATTGCAAACCATATGATTTTTTCAACTCTATCCTTAACGACAATAGGATCATTTCTGTCAATGATTCCATGATTATTTAAACTTGCATTTGGAGGTTTATTGACATATATTAAAACGACGTAAGTTATTGATAAAATTGATGAGAGTATAAGACCAATTGGTTCAGAGATCCCATCATTTGACATTGTTTATAAGTGGTAATGGTTCAGTTGTCTCGTATTTGAATAAAATGGAGTTTTATATATTGTTTTATGTTCTTATTGTCCTGTCCAAATCAGGAAAATAGATTTTTCTACAATCCATCTCATCTCATCGTTTATTTTTTTTTTTTATACAAAACATAAACATTAAAAAACCATCATCTAACACTCTTTTGTGCCATTTTCCATATTGAAAACGTAATAATTCCCAAAAATCCAACAGTTGAAGCTGCCATCACCACTTTTGAAGTATAATCTGTTGTTGTTTCTGGTTCTAACCCTGGAGTTGCCATTTGTGGATTATGTGCAACTTCTACTAATTGAACGAATAATTCGGTCAATGAAGCTGGCCATGTTGATGAAACGTGTAATGGTGGTGGCAAGTATTTTAAGTTGGTGTAATCTTCAGGCTGTATATCAGATCTTTGTTGTTGTCTGTCCAAATCTGCTTTTAATGCCACTATAATTGTTGGAATTTTGGAAATTAATGGATGTTTTATTGATAATTCAACTAAATGTTGGAAACTATCTGGATCTGAGGAATCATAAGTCATACATAAGACATCACATTGTTGTAGTCTTGCATCATTATCTAAGATTGCGGATTCTAACTCTCCTAATTCTTCAAGAATTAAATATACTTGTTTCCCACCTTTTAATTCGACACTATTAACGAATATCCTTGGTTTTATCGTTGGATTATGCAATTCACTATATGTCCTATTCAAAAACACTTCAGACAATGAAGATTTCCCACTTCCTGAAGCACCAAGAATAAAGCAATTGAAAACTGTTCTATCAGTGACTGGAACTCTATAAAATTTACCATCTCTTGTTCTTTCTTTTCTAGGTTTTGTAACTTTTAATGCAGTTATTGTGGAATTTGTAACATTTTTCTTATTGTTTGTATTATTCTCAAATCCAAGATATGCTAAATATGCTAAAGTTATCTTATAATCTAAAAATGTAGTCATACTCCATTGAGCTAACCAACCTTGTAATGTGACATGTCCTTGCTCATTTCTTACTGTAGTTTGTGGAAAGTTTGAATCAACCCAATCTTTAGGGATCCCTGGTGTTGGCTTGAACAATTCTTCTAATTCCTCCTGTTTTAAACCACCATCATTATCTTTATCAAATAAAATAAATAAATCAACAAAAAATCTATAACCAATTGGACTTAATTCAACACTTGAATTCTTAGGAACATCAAGATTAGGATAAAGGAATTTATCACTTAATGATAATGAATCTGTATAATGGAATGTTCGTAGTATTCCCCATATCGTTTCATGTCTTCCCTTTGCTGCAAACATTCTATTCAATATTATAAATCCTTCACAAGTTAGCCCACGTTCACTAAATGAGCCATCTTTGACAGCGTTTAGATTTTGCTTAATATCAGCAATATCATTAATATCTAAACTTCTATCAAAACATTTATTTTGTAATGTAATGAATTCATCATTATTCAAAAATCCATCTTGATCTTTATCGCTTAAAAAGAAAACTCTTTCTAATGCTGCAATGGCAGCAGGTTTCAAATTATCTTCCTTGATATCATATAACGGGGCAATTGGATGAATAACTGCTCTTTGACATAAATAGAATGCTTGGTTAATATTATATTTATCCTTTGCACTACATCTAATACATGATTCAACTTCTTTAAATTCTTTCAGAATGGGGATGAATTCATCATTTCTGGCATGTTCTGAATCCAGTTTAGTATTTGCAAGATCTGATTTATTGAAACATAAAACTATTGGTAAATTAACACCCATTGAACGAAACATATGCATCCAATATAATGAAATTCTCTCATATGTGTAATGATCACTGTAAACCAACCAAATGACATCTGCCTTTCTGATTTCTTTTTTCAAAATTTCCATATCTTGTGGGTTTGTATCAACAACGATTGTCAAATTAGGTGAATATGGTGATGATGAGAAATCTCTAGGAACAGATATAGCAGGTAATACATCTTGAATGTTAGGAACAAAGACGTCTTTCGCTAGAGCTGTGACTAGACTTGATTTACCGACACCTTCATCCCCACAGACCACCACTCTCATCACGTCTCTGGACATGATAACACTCTTTGTGTTCTTCTATTATGGTATAATTCACAAATAAGTTATTTACTTATCAGTTTATTTATTTATGTTTGTTGATGTAAAGTAATCACTTCCGGTTTCAGATTTCCCGGAACTCGTCTCGATTGTTTTGAAAAACCAAATTTGAATCTTCGAAGGCAAAAAGTTGAATTATTTTGAACAAATTCAAATCGAGCTGCTAAAATGGTAAGTAAAATCATGAGAACCAGAGTCAATTAATTGACTCATTACTATTCGTATATCCAAGTGAACTAACTTACCCTTCTCAACCAGACTTCTGTCGGTACTGGTTACGATTTATCAAATTCTGTTTTCTCTCCAGATGGAAGAAACTTTCAAGTTGAATACGCTTCAAAAGCAGTAGAGAACGGTGGTACCACCGTTGGGATCAAACATAAAGATGGTATTGTCCTAGCAGTGGAGAGGACAATCTCGTCTAAGCTTTTAGTCCCTAATAAAAACAACCAAATTCAAACAATAGGTCGTCATGTCGGTGCTACATATTCTGGTTTATTACCAGATGGTCGTCATTTAGTCTCTAGAGCTCGTGATGAATCAGAATCTTACAAAGCACAATACAAAGACAACATTGATGTCCCATACCTAATAAGTCGTCTTGGTGATTACGTCCAAGCATATACATGTTATAATTCAGTAAGACCATTTGGTGTTCAAGCTATCATTGGGGGTATTGATGAAGATGGTGCCCATTTATACATGATTGAACCAAGTGGAACATACTGGGGTTATCGTGGTGCTGCCACCGGTAAAGGTAGACAAACTGCTAAGAATGAATTGGAAAAACTAGAATTAGGTGAATTATCTGCAAAAGATGCAGTCAAAGAAGCCGTCAGAATTATATATTTAGCTCATGAAGATAACAAAGGTAAAGAATTCGAAGTTGAAGTCTCATGGATCTCAAAATCTGAAACCAATAGTTTACATCAACATGTTCCTGAAGATCTATTAAAAGAAGCTAAAGAATATGCAGAATCTAAATTAAATGAAGATGACGACGAAGAAGAAGAAGATGAAAGCATGTCTGATTAGAAATGTATATTAATATTATTACAAGTTTAAATGAATTTTTTGGAAAACAATCCGTAAATGAAACAAATCATTACATCAAATTCATATCATCATCATCAGGTTTATATTAAAACACTTGGGGTGTGTAGTAAACTATAGTTATTAGCACAAATTATAGAAATTACAGATAATTATACATATCATATAACACAATCAATACAATATCAACAACGTTTTTCAATTTTTAACTCTCTCTCTCAAAGCAGCATTTTCAGCCTCCAATCTTTTGATTTTATCACTCATTGAATGATGATCAGCCTTTCTTTGTTCTCTTTCCATTTTTCTTCTTTTTTCCAATTCTTCTAATCTTAATCTAATTTTATCAGGAAGGAGTGTTTCATTTGGATCATTATTACTGTCATCATCATCTTTGATATCATCAAAATTTCCGTTCTTATAACACCATTCCAATTCAGTTCTTAAACGATTCAGTTCATCTGCATCAAGACCTTCGAGCCTTTCAGCTTGCAGCTCTGAATACTCTGCAAGTAGCGAAACATTAGCATTTTCAAAATATGATAACAATGATCTATGTAATGTATGAATAGTCTGTAAATCGGTTAGATTTGGATCTTTCAATTTTTCCAATTTTGCTTTAGCTTGTCTTAATGAACTTGGTTGAATAACGTTTTGGAAATATCTTAATAAATTCTCCAGATTTAAAACAGATAACTTATGTAAGTTATTAAAACCAATTTGATAATCTGATAACGTAGACACTTCAAAACTTAACCTGTTAACTTTATCCATTAATGTACTATTATTCAGACTTAACTTAGAATTCTCTCTTTTCAGATCTTCAACAATAAATGCAAGTCTACTCTTTTCTGCACCTAAAGTTCTTTGTTTAGTAGCTGACATATTTATTTCTTTACCAGCTTCTTCTAATTTACGTCTGTAATTTCTTTCTTTTGAGACTAATTCATCTTGAGCCTTTTGGAATAATGTTTGTGAATGTTGATACTCAGACTTTAAATTTTCGATTTCATGTCTATCTAAACTTAATGTACTTTGTAACCTTTCAATGGTACTTTCATAATTTCTTGAAGTCTGAAAAGAGTCTTCTTTCAATCTTAGTATTTCATCTCTCAATGATTGAATTGTTTTTTTATCTTCAACAGAATTGGGGTTTGGACTCTTATTTTCAGCTCTTATCTTCGCTTCAGTTAGTTGAAGCCTTAATTCATCTATCTCTTCATTTAACATATTTATTTCCTTGGAATGATTTGACTTTATGACAGTGATACGATTTTTCAATAATTGTGTTTCATCAGCACCAATTTCACGTTCTCTGTATTCAAATGAAACAGCTTCTAAATCCAGTATTTTTTCTGATAGTTTTATGATTTCATTTTTCTTTTCCGAGATAATTTGTTTCAGTTGTGAAATTATGGACTCTTTCTCTTTAAGCTTGTTTTCTAAAGCTTTGTAAGCAGATCTTACCTTTTCAAGATCATCAATAGTTTCATCATGCAGTATTTTTAGCAGATTGAGTTTTTTTTCAGTTTTGGATTGAGCCGTAGTGATTAGATCAAATTGTTTTCTAAATTGAACCGAATTATCTTGATTTGATGAATCATAGACATTTGAAAGTTTTTCAAAGTTTTCAGTAATCATTCTAACAAGTAATAAAATGGTTGTGATTTTAGTATCAACTGAATTTGATCTTGTAACGTCAACTGATGGTCTTGATCCTTCATCAACTAACAATGATAGATTATTGATGATTTCATCCAGTAATTCATCAATTTCTGAAAGTACTGACTGATAATGTTGGATTTGTGTAAGTTGATGTTGTGATTGTTTTGTTAGTTCTTCATTCGCATACGTTAATTCTTCATTTTGAGTTTGTAAGCCGACTAAATCTGTTTTGAGATTTATTATATCTTGAAGTTTAGAGGTATACCTCAAATCTTCTTCAATATCTAATGGCTGATTATTTTTTTCAATTATTGCATTTTGAATATGCCTTTTTTCAATATCGTTTAACAGTACTGCATTTCCAGTTTCAATTTTGTTCATTATTTCGATACCTGTATCACCAGTTGTTACTAAAAGACTTCTTATTAATTCAGTGATGATCTTCAATTGAATTTGATAATTGGTAATTTGTTGTTTATATTTGTTCAATTCACTAACTTGAGACGTTGAATTTGAATCTGTACTTGCTTCAAATGTTGAGATCGTGCCTCCTGGCGATCTAGCTGATATAGTATCTGTACCATCATCTGAAAAAGGTCTCATATAGCCTGATGATAATAAGCCGTTATCTTGAACTGCTTTATCTGTATAACCATTAACAGCATTTTGTAAAAACATGCTTGGAGGACGAAGATGTCTCCAAGGAGTAGCTTTTCGATCAACTTTTGGTAGTTTTGGAGTTGCTGATTGTTTATCAATGTCAATGAATCTTGATTGTTTGATATTATGATTAGCGGTATCAAGTAATGGTTGTTGATTTTCTTTCTTTGATGCTGGAAGATAGTAAACAGAATTATTGTTTTCTTTATCGAATTCATCATCATTATCAACATCATCATTTCCACTGAAGTTATTATCAGAATCATCAGAGGTGAAATTAAAATGCTTTGATTTGACAAATAATTGAAAATGATCAGTCTTCTTCTTCTTTTGTGATTTAGAATTCAGCTGTGAGTCTATTCTAGTGGGACTTGACAAGTGTGATTGACACGTCTCTGGTCCTAAAGAATCCAAGTTCTCGCTTCTAATTAGCTGTGAATGTGAAATAAAAGTACTCGAGTTCAAAAACTCATTCTCTTCTTCACTGTCCTGATCATCAATCAATTCATTTCTCTGAGCCTCATAGTAATGTTTGCTATCGTTGAATCCAGTCGAGTCATTGATCGAGAGATTCTGGATGCTCTGAAGTGTGTCTTCAGCAACATTTGGATGAGACATGTCCTCCAAGCAGCAGATCTAAGGCAACACCAGAAGAAAATATAAATATTTGTGTAACCAAAACAAAGCAACTGTAGCACTGATATGGGAGTAATCGAAAAGCTGGCGGCGTAACACAGTCCAAATAACACGATTTGCGACTTCCCAAACGCGTCTCAGAGTATTAAAAAGTCCAATTGAATCAAATTGCAAACAAAAGTAAACAAATTAATCTTCAGCGGTTGAAATCAAACTTGAAACGATTATTTTTTGTTTTGTGTTTTGATTTGCCCGGATCAGGAGATTTTGCGGCACGTGAAATTCAGCTGGTCTGCGCACTTCCTTGTATTACATAATTTTCGCGAATTAAAACAATTAATAAAAAAAAATTTCCAGCAAAATAAAAATTGAAAAGCCATTGAAAAGTTTAGATTTAGTTAGTATCTAGTTTTTTCAGTTGTTGATCTCAGTCGAGCTATTAAGATCATCATGGCCATTGAGAAACCAAGATTAGAAGACATTAAAGTCGATGACGTTGACTTCACAGATCTAGAAGAACAATACGCTTTACCAGAAGATGATTCATTGAATAAATATATTGTTTTAGATGGAGCTCCAATTGCTCCAGAATCAAAAATCCCAATTTTAACTAAAGTCTTAACTAAGTTCTTGAGCTCTGTTGGTAAAGTTGAAAACTTTTACATGCCGTTAGAAGATGGTAAAAGTAGAGGTTTTGCATTCATTGAATATGAAAATGGTACTGTTGCAGAACAAGCTATCAAACAATTAAATGGTAAAAAATTAGATGTTAAACATCGTTTATTTTTAAATAAATTGACAGATATTGAAAAATATGGTGAATCAGAAACCATTACTGAAGAATTCATAGAACCAGAATTACCACCATTCCAAGAAACTGATTACTTAAAATCTTGGTTACAAGATCCAACTGGTCGTGATCAATTTGTTTTACAAAAAGCTAATGTTTCTGGTGTTTTCTGGAATAAAGGTAAAAATGAACCAGAACCAGCCATTGAACCAAGAGTTGGTTGGACTGATCGTGAAATCAAATTTTCTCCAAAGGGTTCTTATGCTTTTTCAATTCATCCTCAAGGTGTTCAAGCTTGGGGTGGTAAAGATTTTAAAGGTTTAAAAAGATTTCCTCATGCTGCTACCGAATTAATTGATTTCTCTCCAAATGAAAAATATTTAGTTACTTTATCACCGCATCCAATTGTTTTACCTCCAGATGATCATCCGAATAGAGCTGCTTTCCCATTTGGTCCAGAATCACAAGGTCATAAATTAGTAATCTGGGAAATCGCTACCGGTTTACCAGCTAGAACTTTTGCATTACCACCAAACTTAGAAAATACCAAAAATATGCCGTGGCCATTATTAAAATGGTCTTATGATGATAAATTCACTGCAAGATTAGGTCCAAATGCTTTAGCTATCTATGATACCACTGAAAATTTCCAATTAGTTGATAAAAAACCATTACAAATTGATGGTATCGTTGATTTTGAATTTGCTCCATCAGGTGTTCATTTAGCTAATTCAAGACCAAATTCTCAACCAAGTCATGTTTTATCTTATTGGACTCCCGAACGTGGTAACCAAACCGCAAGAGTCGCTATCTTAGATGTTGCTACAAGAAGAGTGTTAAGAACTATCAATTTATTCCAAGTTTCAGATGTTAGAATGCATTGGCAAGACAAATCTGAATATTTAGCTGTCAAAGTTGATAGACATACTAAAACTAAAAAAACTTTCTTCTCTAATTTAGAATTCTTCAAACTAAATGAAAGAGAAATTCCAGTTGAAAAACTTGAATTGAAAAATCGTGTTATTAATTTACAATGGGAACCAAATGGTGATCGTTTCGTTGCTATTTCGAGATTAGATACAGGTGAAGATAATCCATCAATCCCAAGAAATACAATCACTTTCTTTGCACCAGAAATTCCAAAGAAAAAATCTGCTTTTGAAACTAAAAAATGGATTGGTTTCAAATCTTTAGAGAAAAAATTCTCAAACAACATTACTTTCGCACCAAAAGGTAGATTTGTTGCTTTATCAACGATCAGTTCATCACCATCTCAAGGTTCAATTGAATTCTTTGATCTTTCATACCGTGGTGAAAAGAAAGAACAAGAATCAAAAGATGTTGACTCTCATGTTAAATTATTAAACTCTGTTCAATATTCAGGTTTAACTAACGTTGAATGGGATCCATCAGGAAGATTCTTAACTGGTTGGTCATCAGTTTGGGCGCATAGAACTGAAAATGGTTATAGAATATATTCATTCTCTGGTAATCTAATAAGAGAAGAATTAGTTGATGATTTCAAAGCGTTTGTTTGGAGACCAAGACCAGAATCTTTATTAACTGATGCTGACCGTAAGAAGGTTAACAAGAATTTGAAAGAATACAGTGCTCAATTCGATGAATCTGATGCTATGGAAGAAAGTACCGCAGCAAGAGAATTAATCTTACATCGTCGTCGTCTATTGGAAGAATGGACTTCTTTCAGACAATCAATCTTATCACACAAGGAAGATTACGGTATTGTTGATAAAGTTGAAAATGATGAAGAATTTGAAGTCATTGAAGAAATTCAAGAACAAATCTTAGAAGAAATTGAAGAAATTGTCACAGAATAAAATTCATAATAAAAGTTAAGTATAAACTGTAAACTAGAATATATTAATATAAAGACTGATCTTTAACACTATTATCAAGAAAAATATTGTATTAATTATGTACAAGTAACCAAAAAACACTCTTCTTTGAGTAAAATCAATCTATTCAAATTTCTCAACTGAAGTGTGAAGTTGTAATCCATGCCATTTTGCGATTTCTTCACTTAAAACAGAGTTAACCAATTTGTGTTGTTTGACCATAGTCATCCCTTTGAATTTCTGTGATGCTATATTGATGGCAAACATGGATCCACAACCACCAGATACATCCATTACTTCTAATTGTTCAGGTTGAAGTTCTTTTGATAGTTTATCATATATTTTCTGTTCATAATCACTCAAACGAACATCTGAGAAAAGACGTCTTGGTGTGATTGTTTGCCTTATTAATGAAGCTGATCTAGTGATGGTTCTGAAACTGAACATTTGGAGGTATAACGGCGTGATTTTTAAGTGTTTGAATTGTTCTTAATAATCAAAATTCACTTTTTTTTCTCAAATAACTTTATCGGATTTGGTCTCGGAAATAATCTATGATGTAATTAAAACTACTGTTATAAACGCTAGTACTAGCTAGCTATGTATGTCAGACCTTATACCGAAACTTTTTGAAAAAAATAGAAATTTTCTGAGCCACTAAATGCGATCAAAACGGTTGAATAAACGATATTCAACCGCCTATATACGAACCTGGATACATTAGGAACCCCTGTAGGGTTTTAGGTACTGATTTAACTTACAATTGAGCATTTTATTAGAGATTTATTTGTAGGGTGCGGTATAAGGACACCTTATACCGCAACTATAGGGAATAAGATTTTTATTTTTTCCTTATACCGTAACTATGGGGAATAAGGCGCACCTTATACCGTATAGTTGGGGAATAAGAGAGGGTGCGGAATAAAGCGCGACATATGTAAAACATAACTATATTCAAGTTTTATATTTCCATTATTTTATTAATTACTTAAATCCATCAGATTAATACTGATTTGTAGTCCTTTAATTCTGGTAGTACTGTAGCCTATCAACTTCCGACTGTAATGCTTTCAAATCACCAAGAATATCAGCAGTGCTGTTAGTTGCACCAAATGATGGACGAACTGGATTGCTGTTATTAAAATCACCATTGATTGGAGTCCCATTTGATGTAAAATCTTGCAGAACCCGATCATAAACTGAGTCATTGGTTAAAACTGACGGTGCTTGTGCTTGTTGGTTTGGATAATTCGTTACAGGGTAGGCGTCATTAACTGATTGATATTGTTGTTCTAATGCAATTTTTGGAGGTAATGGAGGAGGTGCTTGTCTTGATGGAGGAGGTGGTGGAGGAGGAGGAGGATTAGATGTATTTCTTGCTCTTCTTGTTGGAGGTGGAGGTGGTGGTAATGGAGATGGAGTTCTATTATTTGAATGTTGAATGTCATATTGTTGTTGTAATTGATCTGCAATTGAAGGTTGTTGTGATTGTTGATATGGTACAGGTGAAGAAGAAGCTTGTAATCTACCTTCTAGTGAAGGGGCTGACATTGTAAAAGTATTGTTATTATTGTGATTATTATTTGTGGGTAATGGAGAAGTAGAACCTGTTCTGAAATCACCATTGATATCATAATTTGAAGTTCTTCTCATTGATGTAGATAATGATCCTGTCATTGATGGCTGTAATGGTACTGCAGATCCACTAACGTTTGGAAATAACAGTCCATTATTATTTTGAGATGGATCTGGACTTTGTAACCCATAACTTGATCCCAATAATGTCTTAGCAAATGGAACAGGTCCCGTATGACTTGGTGGTAATAAACCTGGAATTGGTCCCGTTGAATTTGGTGATAAATATCCATTTTGGCTGATATCCGGGGAGGGCGTATTGAAACGAGCCTCATCAAAGAAAATTGAAGGGATATTGGAAGGAGTACCATGAATGGAAGCACTATCAACGTTTCTAACGTTTTGAAAATGATTAACTTCTTCTTGCATATCTTGTAATTCTTCTTCATCATTAATTTGATAATTTGATGGTTGCATTGGTTTTTGAGGAGCTTTGAAATTGGGCACCTTAGCTAATAATTCACCCATTGGCAATGATAAATCAACATTTTTGTGATTGTTAGTTTCAGGTTCAACAAATACTTCATCTGAAAATTTAACTCTTTTAGACTTCCTCTTCTTATTGGAATGTGATTCGTTTTCTGGTTTCTCACCAGTTAAGATAAATTGCGTGAATGTATCTAGATCTAATTTACTACTATTGTTACTCGATTGGTCAACAATCGAAGTTTCTTCTTCTCTTGGATGTTTGACTGATTTTCTAGAAGATAAAATCGATTTTGGTTTAAGTAACGGAGCTGGTAGCTTAATCAGTCTTCTTCTAGGGATAGAACCTAATAAAGTATGTGAAATGACTCTCAACAATGCGAAAAATTCACCAATGTTTAGAGAAACATTATCTCGAAAGATCTTTTCAATTGCTAATCTAATATTCTTAGCCAATTTAAAATTGTTCAAAAAATTGAAAACATCATTCAATCTAATCAGTCTTGTGCCTCTAGTGAGCACTATATCATTATACCATCTGAGATAAGTTTTCGCTTCTTCAGGTGTTAATTGTTCAATATTCAAATTTAAAGGAACTGATAAATCTTCCGGAGTTTCAGCGATCTCAGTGTTAGGTTCATCTGTACCATTGACACTTAACTTTGATCTATTTTGACTTGGATGCTCAAGATTATGATTTGATAAGTCTAATGATGTTGATGATGAATCTGGGGTGAATCCAAATGATACTGGAGGTGGTGGTAAATCGCTGTCAGATTTTAAAGCAGCCAGATTCAACCAGTCAAACCCTGCGTTCTTAGATGACATTGAGTCAGTGGGGTTGAATTATAGTGCGAATGCGGTGATATATGGTGAATAGTTCTTTTGTTTAGATTCTATTAATACTGAAGTGTCTAAAGGATGTAATGGATATGTCTTTAAATTGGGGGTGAAAAAGAAACAAGCGGTGGATTTGAAGGATGCAAGAGTTTGATAAAATTGCAATGATGAGTGTGAGAAAAGGTGAGTTTTATCGATTATGACAGTGAATGAAGAATAAATTCCCTTTTTGTATTTTATAAATTTTGTTACACTCGATTTATTTCTCTTTTCAATGTTTTTCCCAATCTCATTATAGAATTCGGAAATGAATTTATCGGTGTTCATAATTTGAGTCATGTTAAAATGACTAAATGATACTACTGATATATTAAAGAATGTACATTTTTTATTAGAATTGAGATTAAACTGAGACTTCAGCTGTTGCAGATGATTCTTTCACTCCGTTCTCCTCAGCTTCAACAAAATTTGGGTCATATTTCTTCAATAATTGAGAAGATTTTTCTTTCAAATCTTCATTATTTTCATAAATGTCCTTCAAAATCTCCAAACATGCGTTTTTCACAGGTGGTCTAAACATAATTAGAAACTGTAATGATTGAAATCCTAAGACTGAACGTTGTGGATCGATACACAATGATTTCACTCTACTTACCAAATCACTATTCAAAAATGGTAGATCTGATAATAAACGAATGAATATTTTACGATCATTAGCTTCAAGGAATGGAATCATTGAGTCTAATACCTTTTCAGTCCATTTCAAATATGTTGGAGTTTCAGGTTCATAATTTTCATCATTTATTTTATCTTGTGGAATTGAATTAAATTCAGCGAACCATTCTTCATTTAACCATTCGATAATAACATCAATTCTATCATGGATATTTTCTAAGAAATATTCATATATTGCCATTCTTATTAAATCACTCAATGCGGAATCATCTTCAGTTTGATTATTATTTAAACCACGAGTGGCTAATCTTGATAATATAATTAACCATGAATTTTTCTTCCAATCATTGATTGCAATCTTAGAAATTTTAATCGAACTATCTAATTGATCATCATTGACGTTATTTAAATTAAATGAATTTAAAGATTGGTCATTGATTGGAAGTTTAGCCAATTGGAAAAAATTCTTAATGATTGAATTCAAATGAATTTTCTTATCATTTAATGATAATTTTTTAGCTGGTGGTAAAACAAAGGTAGTATCTAAATTATCGTCATATAAATTGGTGTTTGTAGCTAATATTTGATCATTATCGTTATCATCTTGAACTAACTGTTGTTCTTCTTCCTTCAATTCAGCTTTAACGTTACTTTGATCTTTATTCGATTTATTTATTAGATCAGCATATCTTGTAGAGATGATACTTAATGCAGTAATTAATTTCTCAGAGCTGACTTGTTGTAAAGCACTCAATGATAAACTTGTTAAGATATTACCAGGGACTTGAGAAACATCAAAATCGATCAAATTATTGGATGAATCAATCAATTGGAAGACTGAGCTATATGCATTATCTTCAATTATTGGATCATCATTTGGAAATGGAATATATTCTGATTGTTTTTTATTCGGTACTTCACCTGGGATTTGATTCAATATACCTTTTTTCTTCTGTTCTTCATGTTTAGAATTGATGGTAGTGACTAATTTTTGGAATTTTTGTGAGATTGGGGATTGCTGGTTAATTAAACCTGCTCTATTTGAGTAATTCAATGCATTTTTAATTGCTCTTTCTGCAAATCTACAATTCAATTTATACTTCAAGAATTTATCCTTTGGATATTGATACTTCTTTGAGATATCAAAATTTGCAATTTCATTTAATACTCTTGTAGTGAATGCCTTTCTTCTTTGAATGATAAAGATTAGGTTATTTAAAACTGAGATAAATAATTGAGAAACTAAATATGAATCTTCTTTAAAATAGTTAATTAATACATCTAATAAAGATCTAGATTCTGCATCTAAAACTACTTTATTTAAAACTGGATGATTTTCCTGGATGGAAGCGATTGAAATCTCATTTGATGCTGTGGGATTAGACATACCACTGTCTCTTCTTCTCGGATCTCTAATGACTGGACCCGGTGGACTTTGTAAAACAATAATTTTAGAAATGAATTTAGTTCCTGCTATCTTTGAACCAATTGATCTAAATTTATCAGAATCTGGATTTTTTGGAGCCAATGGATATGAAGTTTGCCAATTCGATATTATTTTAATCTTCAATTGAGTCATTATATTCCATAATTCGTTGTTCAACGTTTTGGAAACTAAGTCAAATATTAATTCATAGATCGATGTTGCTGTTAATACAACGTTTTTATATACGTAAACATCTGCAATATCAGCATATTTTAGAAGAATATAGATGAGTCTCGCCGATTCTGATTGTTTTACATGAGTTGGGATTAGTTTATTGTCTGGTGAGAACCATTCTTCGAAGAAATGGGAGCACCATTGTTGAACAGGTAGTAGTTGAGATCCTTCAGCCATTTGACAAACGACGGGGAATACTTTTGAGAAGGTTGAAGGATCGGAGTAGGCCATCTGCTGGGCCTGGTTGAGACCGCTGATGATCTCTTCGGCACTCATAGTTGGAATTTGTCTAAAATTTGTTGATGTTGAGTTTCATTTGTGAAAGAAAACCAAAAAAATCAAGAAGGCTTTTTGTTAGTGCTGAATTTTACGCGCGATAGATATAAGTTATATCTGGTGATGGGAATTACTTGACACAAAACAAATAAATTTAGGCACAATTGAAGAGCTAATTGACGGTGCTGATGAGTCTCGTTCTTTACGATACAGAGGCACTAGAGCAGGACGGTGGTAACTCAAGGCAGTTGGTGCCCATAAATCCCAAGATCGAAGAAGACAACAATGATGAAGAATACAGACTTATATTAAGTAATCCTGATCAAAGTGTTGTTGTTCTCCAGAATAAGTACACGAAAGCATTGGAACTGATGGATAAGAAGCTATATGTTGACCATTATGAGCCATTGGAACAGTTGAACACCGTAGTTGGTCTACGGCAACCTTCTAATGAAGTTGTAAAGTCAACTGATTTGAATAAGTTTGGGGAAGGCTCATCATGTCCCAATTGTGGTTATAAATTCAATAAAACTATTCCAATGGATAATTCAAATGGTGATGATACATTCATTCATCATGACTACTTCAAATATCTTGAGAATAACATCGAATCAAAACTACCAAACTCAGTTTTTTCACAAGGTTATTATAACCATTTTTTCAAAGAGATTAAATTATTAGGTCGCGGTTCTCGTGGTTCAGTTTATTTAGTTGAGCATATCCTAAATGGGTTCGAATTAGGTCAATTTGCATTAAAGAAAATTACTATTGGTGATGATCCCAAGTGGTTACTTAATGTATTGAATGAAGTTCATATGTTGGTTAATATCAGTGCAAACAACGCAAATTTAGTGAATTATAACCATGTTTGGTTAGAAGTCGATTCAATAAACGAATTTGGTCCTAAGGTTCCGTGTGCTTTCATATTACAACAACATTGCTCGGGTGGAAATCTAGAAGACTTTATAAATTGGTTAAAAGAGCCAAAATTATCAGTTAAAGAGATGAAAGAATTTAAGATTAGAAAAATTGAAGGGAGATTCCTTAACGAAGTTGAGATATTGAAAATGTTCAAAGATATCGTGAATGGTGTCCATGAATTACATAAAAATCATATTATTCATAGAGATTTAAAACCATCGAATTGTTTATTATCAACGATTTATAAATTTGAAGAATTCCCACGAAATTTATCATCAAATCCTTCAAATATTCCAACTATTTTAATTGGTGATTTTGGTGAAAGTCAATTGGAAAATTCTAAACGTAATGCAAGTGGAAACACAGGGACTTTAGAATATTGTGCACCTGAATTATTTGAATTTGGTGAATTCAATAAAAAGACAGATATTTATTCCTTAGGTATGATTTTATATCATATGTGTTTTGGAGAATTACCATTTAAATCAACCGGTTTTGATCTTGATTCATTGAAACAGGAGATCAATGAATTTGAAATTAAATTTGGTCAAACATCAAGAAGAAATGACTTAAATGATGATCTTTTTGAATTAATTCAAGATATGACTAAAAAAAATCCAAGTGAAAGAATCAACACAGAGCAGGTATCTCAAAGATTAGATAAGATTTCAAAAAGTTTAATTGATGGAGATGAGGTATTGAAGAGACGGCCGTCATCTGATGATGCTGAAATTGATAAACCTATTCAAAAGAATTCTTCGAATTTAATGTTTCAAAAATATTTGATTCAAGGTATTCAATTATTACTATTTTTATCAATTATCAAATTATATCAAAAGAACGAATTGATTAAATATTTCTGTTTCTTTATTAATGGTGTGTTTTGGTTTGATGAAAGATTAAACATCAAAATTGTGGTCATTTTATCAACAATATTCTTGAATTGGATAGCTTCATTAATTTAAACTTTATATTAGCATGAACAACCATTGTTTTGTGTAGACTTATTATTAAGATCTAAATTATTTGGATAATCATCAATTGTATTCCATACCTCTTGTGGTAATTGAGCTGCAACGATTTCAAACAATTCATTAACACCATCACCAGTTTTAGCACTTGTCTTAACAAATTGTACACCATCACCATCATCACATTTCAGAAAATCATTAATAACATCATCGTCCACTACATTCACCCCATTTTGATTAACCAAATCAGATTTATTACCAACTAATAGAATAACTATATCCTTACTAACGACTTGTAATTTTAATTCTTTAATCCATAACATTGCACGATTTAAAGAGTGTGAATCAGTTAAATCAAACACAACTAAAGCAGAGGATGCATTTCTATAATACATCGGTGCCAATGACTTATAACGTTCTTGACCTGCAGTGTCCCAAATTTCAAAATCTATTTGATGAGTCGAGTCTAAGTGATATGATTTTGTAATGAATGCTGCTCCAATTGTAGCTTCTTGATGGAGATTGAACGAATTGTTAGCGAAACGATGGACGAGTGATGATTTCCCAACTGCAGAATCACCAAGGAGGACTAGTTTCAGACGGGCGTGTTGCATGATTAGTGAGTGGAGTGGGGATTCTGTGGTGAGTTTATATATTTGGGTAATATCCATGAATCGTTGAGATATATTTGTTTATTTCCCCCGATATCTGAAAAGAAGTATATTAACAGTTAATGGATTTGAAAGAGGTAAGTCTGGATCAGTGGATGGATATGGGTGTTGGGTACTGACCAATGAGAGCAGTTCATCCACAGACAGCAGGTGTTGTCGTTTTATCGCAGTGTCTTGCGAGCAATCAACAGTGAGTGTTGTGTGTATAGGTTACAATTATGATTGTAGTGACTAACAGTGTTAATATGGGACTACCAGAGACACAGAAAGCAGGTTGGAAAGAGTACGCCGTGAATGAGTTCAGAGTAAAGGCAATGAGTTTAGTGAGTGCGAGTGTGATTATAATAGCGGAGATGTGGGTACTAACTGTTGTTACAGGACGAGAACAAGTACTTGCTGAGTCAGGGAAGAAGACAGTTTGGGATACTTTGTGATATGGCAGGGATTTGGTGATTATTTATTCTATTTATTCTATTTATTTATTCTCTTTTATATATATTGTAGCTTTAATAACAAATCTGGAGTAAAAATTCAAGGATTTTTTTAACAACTAAGTACAATCAACATAATCCCATGGAAACCCTCCCAAAGTTCTCCATCTGTCCCAAATCAGCACTTGGTTCCATCCATTTGGGATCAAGTCTGAACTCAATTCTTCAACAGATCAAGTCAACAGATCATCGTTTCATCTACAGTTCAACTCAAATATTATCAACTCCATATCTTATTCAGTTACCTAAACTTGGAATTCAATTGATCTTTAACCAATCCACACAAAGACTAATGATCATTGAAATCCTACAATTCAAATCAATTGAGTTGTCATATCAGGGTAAAATTATCAAGGACTGGGATATTAAAAAAATATATAATGAAGAATTTGGTCCAACTTATCATGGCGTCATAGTTAATGGTTATTATATATTATCTTATCCTGGAATCTCATTTAAATTCAGCATTGGTGATGATATCTATGAATCATGCTCAGAAACTGAAATATTAAGTAAATTATTGGCTAAAAATTCAAAAGTCCTAAGTATTTCCATTCATGGGTATAAACAATACACTGATTGGGATTCAAATTTAAGTTGTTCATATCTTACAAATATCATTGAAATTGATAAACTGGAAGTCAATAAAATTAATAATGTCATTGAAGTGGCATTCTTGAAACATCCTTCCCAATTGAAGAAATTTCAATTAGTCTTGAACAAATCAAATCAACAAGATATATTATGTGCTTTGGGTCCACCTGATGATACTTTTGTTAAAGTTGATACAAGAACACAAATACATTCAAATGGTCATAATAATAATATCAATAATGGGAAATCATTTGATATGATGAGAATGAAACATGATTTAGAAGGATTAATTTTTCACAATTATTTCCATTATGGATTTGATTTATTATATTCGAATACCAAATTGATCAAAATCATAATTCATAATAATTCACCATTGAATAAATTAACATTTGGTAAATATGAAAAATGTTCATTTGAAATCATTGTTAGTAATGAAAAAAATCATGAAGAAGAAGAAGAAGAAGATAAAGTTATCATTAATGGAGATCTATCATTTGATAGAATTAAACAACTAACAACAAATAATTCTAAAAATGTTTTGAAATCAATCATAATCAACAGACAAAACAAATTCGTTGGAAGGGATATTGAAATTATTGATTCATATGATTGTGAAGTTGACGGTGATAACCAAATTGATAAATTTGAAGTTAAATCTTTGTGTTATATCGATACTGAAAAAGGATTCAATTGGAATGTATTTGGTGGATTTGATAATTCTGTTGAAATTGGAGAGAAGGGTGGTGTTGTTGACACTTTAACTATATATTAATTTATTTTTATTATTTATTTATTTATATCTCTCATGGAGTTCTTATTTGCTGGGTTTAATTATACTTTATTTAATGGGTCTAACTCTACAATTGTACATTATTATAAAGAAAAAAACTATGCTATATCATAAAAACTATATACAAATATCATCTGAACTCTCAGACAAAAACACACCATATTAAAAAGAATTAAAAAGAGGCAACATAAAACGTAGAAATAATGACATCAGAAATGTTCTGGATTAACTCTTTGTGAAATTTTGGTCCATTTTGGAAATCTATGAACACTCTTTCTATAACCTTTCGAATATTTGTTATAAGCGGTGTACTTATCAGCTGGTTTCATTTCACTCTCTTTTGGGAATCTTGAGTATTGTGTGACCAATTTATGAGTTGATGATGGATCAATTTTATCTTGTTTTAAAGCACTGAAAACTGTATCAACGACTTTATCAACTTGTTGTAAACGCTTTCTAAGACGGTATTTTTGATGGAAGGACATGGTGTGAGGTATTTTCCAAAGTAGACCACCTTGGGCTGGATTAGTGGCTCTGAAGGCTCCGAACATTGTGATTAATTTTAGTTTTATTTATACTGAAAAGTTTCATTTTGATTTTTTGTTGATGAAAAGAAAAATTGAAAAAAGGTCAGTGTGTATTAGTCAGATATTATATAATCTTTTTTTTTTTTTACTTTGAACTAAATGTAAACAAACAAATAGAGATGATACATAAATTATCATATTAGAGCCTACTCACTAAGTACCAGAAAGTACAGTAACTGAAATGGCACCATCACAGCTGAAGAAGAAACAACTAACACGTCTGCGAGCTCAACTAGCAAGATTAGAATCAAACATACAAGAACTAGATGGATTAATAAAGATTACGTGTTTTCAAGGTGAACAAATAGCTAAATTAGGTATAATGCACGGTAGTTTGTTCGTTGCGGCCAATAAAGTGTTTGAGCATGAGATTATGGAAGAGACTAAGGATGAATGAGCCGGTGATGATAATGATACTCTGAAGGTTGAATATGATGGACTATGATACGAAAAGTGGGTAACAGAAGCATCAATGGCAGTATTATGAACTCGGCCGTAAAATTTCACTCAAGAGTTTAAAAGAATTACATAAGTTCAAGTTCATCCTCGGTTCAAATGCTTGCTTCGGTTAATTCAAATTCTGTTTCTGTCACTAAAAATCTCCCCCGCAAAAAAATAATTGGATCAATTCTTTATATAAATAGCAAATATTCTCGTTAATCAATATAATTAATTCTCCTCTGGACTCATTATTACTATTACAATTATTACAAATGTCTCTCAACTTTAATGACAAAGTTGTCGTGATCACTGGTGCAGGTGGTGGTTTAGGAAAGCACTACGCCTTGGAATACGCTAAAAGAGGTGCCAAAGTCGTCGTTAATGATCTAGGTGGATCATTGAAAGGTGATGGTTCAGGCTCTTCGAAAGCCGCCGATGTTGTTGTTGATGAAATTAGACAATCAGGTGGTACCGCTGTTGCAAATTATGATTCTGTTGAATTTGGTGATAAGATCATTGAAACAGCAATCAAGAATTTTGGAACAGTCCATATCATTATTAATAACGCTGGTATCTTAAGGGATTCATCTTTTAAAAACATGACTGAAAAAGATTTCAAATTAGTCCTTGATGTTCATCTAAATGGTGCTTATAAATTAACTAGGGCTGCATGGCCTTATTTAAGAGATCAAAAATATGGTAGAATTATAAGTACTTGTTCTCCAGCAGGTTTATATGGTAATTTTGGTCAAGCTAACTATGCTTTAGCTAAATCTGCATTAATCGGGTTTGGTGAGACTTTAGCAAAAGAAGGTGATAGATATAACATCTACTCTAATGTCATTGCTCCATTAGCAAGATCAAGAATGACTGAAGAGATTTTACCAAAGGATATCTTAGCCAATTTAGGTGCTGAAAAAATTGCCCCATTAGTATTATATTTAACTCATGAATCATCAAGGGCAAATAATTCAATCTTTGAAGTTGCTGCTGGGTTTTATGGTCAAATTAGATGGGAGAGATCATCTGGTGAATTATTCAAAATTGATGAAACATTCACACCAGAAGCTATTTTGAACAAATATCCAGGTATCTTTGAATTCAAAGATAAATCATTTAATAAGGTTCAATATCCAGTTGGAGTTTCTGATTTTGGTAGATTAGTTGAAGCAGGTAAGTCACTACCAAAGAATCCCCAAGGTTCTCAAAAAGTTTCATTAAAGGGAAAAGTTGTCATTATCACTGGTGCAGGAGCCGGTTTAGGTCGTGCTCATGCTCTATTGTTTGGTAAATATGGTGCTAAAGTCGTTGTTAATGATTTTAGAGATCCATCTGGTGTGGTTAATGAAATCAAAGCAGCAGGTGGTGAAGCTATTGGTAACACTTCAAATGCTGTGACAAATGCTAATGAAATTGTTCAAACTGCTATTGATAACTATGGTAGAGTTGATATCTTGGTTAACAATGCAGGTATTTTGAGAGATCGTTCTTTTGCTAAAATGACTGATAAAGAGTGGAATGATGTTATGGATATTCATGTTTTAGCAACATTCAGATTATCTAAAGCTGTTTGGCCTCATTTTTTGAAACAAAAATCTGGTAATATCATCAATACTACTTCAACTTCCGGTATTTATGGTAACTTTGGTCAAGCTAATTATGCTGCAGCAAAATGTGGTATTTTAGGATTTAGTAAGACTTTAGCAATTGAAGGTGCCAGATCAAATATTAGAGTTAATGCTATTGCCCCACATGCAGAAACTGCAATGACTAAAACCATTTTCAGAGATGAAGATTTTAATAAATATGATCCTTCTCAAGTTTCACCATTCTTGGTTTTATTAGCTTCTGATTCTGTTAAGACAACTGGTGAAACATTTGAAGTTGGTGCTGGTTGGGTTGGTAATACAAGATGGCAGAGAGCTAAAGGTGCTGTTTCGAAAGATTCAATTGCGACTCCTGAGTTTATCAAAGAACATTGGAATGAAGTTGTTGATTTTAGTGAACCAAAAACTGTCGCTTCAACTAAAGATTCATTACTAGCTATTTTAGAATCATTAAACCCAACTACTGATGAAGAGGAAGATGACGAAGAAGAAGAAGAAGATGATGATGAAAAGTCAAAGGAGAATCTATTTGAATATTCTGAACGTGATGTTATTTTATACAATTTAGGTTTGGGTGCTAATGCTAATGAATTGAATTATGTTTATGAAAACAGCCCAAAATTCGAAGTTTTACCATCTTTTGGTGTTATTCCATTCATGAATGAACAAGGTGGGTTAGATTTAACCAAATTATTAAAGAATTTCAATCCCGCTTTATTATTACATGGTGAGCAATATCTAAAGATTGCAAAATATCCAATTCCAACTTCAGGCAAATTAAGAACAGAAGTCTACCCAGTTTCAATTCAAAATAAAGGTTCTAAAGCAGCTGTTGTTTGTGGTGGTTTTAAGACTTATGACGTTGAAACTGGTGAATTAGTGTTTTACAATGAGTCAACTACATTTGTTAGAAAAGCTCAAGCAGCAGGATCACCAAAGGAATATGCACCACGAACCAAATTTGCAACCGAGTTACACAACGCACCATCAAGACCAGCAGATTTCGAAACTGTTGTTTCGACGTTCCCAAATCAAGCTGCAATTTATAGATTGAGTGGTGATTATAATCCATTGCATTTAGACCCTGGTTTTGCTCAACAGGCTAATTTCAAAGCACCAATATTACATGGTTTAGCAACATTTGGTGTTACATTGAAACAATTGTATGAACAATTTGGTCCAATTAGTGAAGTTAAAGTCCGTTTTACAAATGTTGTTTATCCTGGTGAAAAATTGAAGATTAAAGCTTGGAAAGAAGGTGATAAAGTTATTTTCCAAACTTGGTCAGTTGAAAGAAATGTTGTTTGTATCAACAATGCTGCTTTGAAAGTGTTGAAATCTAATGCTAAATTATGATTTTGAATATCCCAATGGGGTTATTTCTTCAATCTAATTTCATCGTTCCATAACTATATCGTTTTTTTTTATATATTTATTTCTTATGAATTTTAATGAGTCTATCTTTATGTTTATTTAAACTCAGCTTGTAATTTACACTCAAATTTTCATAAATTCTTCATCATTAGAAACATACTATACGAATCAATCAAAATTAATAGACAACTCTACCATCCCATACATCATCTTGAATGAAACCAACTAATATTTTACTTCCAGTTTGTAATAAAGGATGACCAGCAACATTTTTCAAGAATTTTTCAAGTCCCACTCTTCTCTCTTCAATTACATTATCTTTAAATCTTGAACCAAATAAAATTTTACCAGGTAATGAAGGTATTATAACTCTTGATGATTCCATTTCTAATAATGTTTTAAATTTTTCAAATTCTGAATATCTTCTACGTACAGAACTGAATTTTTTACTGAAAATTGGAATATTTGTACGACAAACAATTTCATAATCTGTATACATTGATGATCCATATCCATGAGTTAATGGTTTAATAACTTCAATTTCAAGATAATTTTCAGGCTCACCGTACAGTTCATCAAATGATTGTTTATGTTCACGTCTTGATTTAGACACGGTTTGTTTCGTCTTTTTTGGTGATGTTGATGGCGTTGATGCATTATTGTTATTATTATTCATGATTGGTGATTTATCACTATTGGTATCAGTCGTTGATTTTGTCTTTAGGGTTGTTGAAGTAGTGGGATTATCAGAAGTTGAAGAAATCAGTGATTCTTCAATCTCTGTACTGAATGATTTGAATTTTTTCATTGTATTTGTATTGGAGATCTAGGTGTTTCTATGGGATATAAGATGTATTAACTAAAGGTGCTTTAGTTATTTAATAAACAAATGAAATATGAAATGGTTTTTATATTGGGTATCTGTCAAGATTCGGAGCATCGCCTCATAACTGTGATTATGTAAGCTAGAGGGGTCGAAATCAATAATTACTCTTTATTAAGAAGTAATTGTGGCATTGTCAAGTGCTTATGAAGCAGAGGTACTGGATACGATGAATCCAAAGTATCATTAGTGGAATAAACTTGGATAAATTATGTTTATTGTTGACTCATCAGTTACTCCACAAATCCATAAAACGGATTCCGGAGTGGATTGTTGATTTGGTCTTAAAAATCAAGAGCTTGTAAAAAGTTGTTGATGTGTTGATGTGACCATCTTATAAGTAATACGATGAATTTCAAAGTTTTCGTACTTATTTGTATAAATATATATATAATCCTAGCACTCCTCAGATAAAGAGAAGCATTGGAAAGTATAAAAGACATAATCTATTACTTCTACTTAAAAAAATAAATACATCCACGAATCAATCAGAATACTCGTAAGCGATTATGTTTAAAAACTATACTTATAATTCAGCTAGGACTTTTTCAGCACTTGTGACATCAACACCAAAATTATCAGGTTCTGAAATTTCTTTGGTAACTTTTCCATCTTCAACCAAGATAGCAAATCTTTTAGATCTAATACCACCAAAGAAAGGAGAAGCATCAATGGCCAATTCACCAGCTTGAGCAAATTCAGCGGATGGGTCAGCAACGAATTTTAGTCCTTCAACTTCTTTACCTTGTAATAATTGATCTTTCCAAGCTTTGAAAACGAATGAATCATTAACACCAGTGATGAAGACTTTATAGCCTTTAGCTTTGAATTGATCTAAATGGTTAATGTATCCTGGGACATGAGATGCTGAACAAGCAGGGGAGAAAGCACCTGGAACACCAACGATGATGGATTTACCAGATTGAGTTTCTTTTGCTAAATCAATTTCATTACCTGGGGAATCTTCTCTTAAAGTTGAGATTGAAGGGATTGAGTCACCAACTTGGAATAAGCGACGAGTGGAGGTGGTGAATGAACGAACTGATTGTCTAGAGAGCATTATGGGATTAATTATCAACTGATTGAGAATTGAAAGAAAGGGTGAAAATTGTGTTAAAAGAAATAAATTTTATAATGATGTTTTTTTTTTTGCAAAGTCTCGGAAGAACATCACTTTGTAGAGATGACGTCTTAACGCACAATATTAGTAATTATATCATATACTAAATCATCAACACATTGCTTTTGATGTTGAAATGACACCGAAGATTCTTTTATTTGTAGACTTAGTCCTTGAATCTGCAAATGATACTTCACTTTCTTCTTCGCTGGCTGGAGCCTACAGAAGAAGAATGAACGTAATGACCAAAGGTTAGGCTGGGTGGGTATAATACTGATTGTGCACTGAAGTTGATGTCTCATATCCAAGAAGATTATTCAAATACACCAGTTGCTGTACTTTTCTTTGGAACTGATGAATGTCTTACTCGTGGTTCTTATGGTAATATGATACAATTCAACAGTAATATGATGTTTAGACTGGATGATATTTCCTGTGAGATTATCCTGGTAACACCAGTGTATTCTGATGAGAAGAAATGGAGAGAATCAAGGATGTATGAAACGGATGAAAATGGTAGAAGTAATGCCATTCATAAACAATATGCTGAAGCTTTGAAAGAAGTATGTGCTTATACTGGTGCTTTTATGTTGCTCAAACTGATGATAAGATGAGTGAATTACTAACAGATGGTTTGAATTACGCTGGAACTGCCTATAAACTGATCTCTGATTAGATTAAATAAATTCTTGATGAAGATTGTACTTTTGCTCTAGATAGATTATCAATGGAGTTTCCACACTGGACAAAAATCAAAGAAGATAAAGACAAAAGTAAAATGTCCAAAAAGACTAAAATATTTGTTTACTCTGGTTATAAAGAAACTTTACTAAATTGTATGAAAAAAAAAATCATCATTAATTATATGATTGGCTGTTCTATACTTGTAGGAATTTGTTTCTCTGAAAAATAATCCAAAAATTATTCATCACCAATGCGCCCAACACTCCCACAATTAAACGTCCATTCAGCTAAAGCATGGCTTGAATCACTAACCCCATATTCCATACCGCGTAACGAGTTCACAATAACATATTCTAGATCAAGTGGGCCAGGTGGTCAGAAAGTGAATAAAACTAGTTCAAAATCAACTATTTCATTACCATGTTTGAATCAAACTGAATGGATCCCTATTGAAGTAAGAACACAGTTGATTGATAAGAAGTTTAGATATTTGAATAAATCAGGGACAGTTGTTATAAGTAGTGACACTACGAGGAATCAACAAAAGAATCTAGATTTATGTTTTGATAAATTTTGTCAAGAATTGAAAAATGTTGTATTTTTCAGTAATGAAGTTTCACAAGATGATGAAGATAAATGGAAGAAAATGTGAGTGTTAATGCTGTATAATTATCATTTTCAAAATATTACTAACTCTTAGATAACAGACGAACTAGAACTAATGAAAAAAGACTTAACGATAAAAAATTCAATTCAGATAAAAAAAAATCACGTAAAGTAAATTTCTATTAAAGTTATATAATGTATGTGTATATATATACTCGACGTATTAAAATGATAAACGAATTATGGAAAATGATTACCCTTTTGTAGCCAATAATCACGTTTTTCTCCTTTATCTATACTTGAATTTCTTTTCATCTTTTTCGGTTTAGGTATATCTTCATCACCAACACTTAATGACATGTAATCATCCACTTTTTTACCATTTCTATTCTCCTTTAGGTTATGCGATTCTCTATCACTTTCTCTTTCTGTATCATATTCTTCATACAACACTGATTTCCTCGAAACAATTGAAACTTTATCATTTTCAATAACTTCATTAACTATTAATTCACGATCATCTGAAAATTCTCTTTGACTACCTTTATATTTGATAACATTACCCAAAATTGATCTTCCGATACGGTCCTTATAGTTAGCTGCTTCTAATTCATAACAGGTATTAACTAATAGTTCATATGCACCAGTAAATGCCTTTTTAATATCACGAATATTGAAAGAACCACGACTAATATTATTCGATGCATCTTTTGGATCTTGAATAGCTAGTGCGAAATCAGATCTTCCTTGTAATTCAGGGTAATATCTTTTATTTAAATAAGAAACATTATCTTCATCAACACAGATTGCAACTTTATCATAGTTAAAATTTTTTCCATATAATTCAAAAAATTCAATTAATAAGACACCCATATTCTCTAAAGCTGAGATATTTCCTGTACTTAATCTTGGATGTAACGTTAAAAACGAATAGCATAAACATATAATTGAATAACCACCAAGACCACCAACACGAACATTATTTAATCTTCTTGCATTAAGAAATTGTTTTATTATAAGAACTAATTCTCTTAAACCTTCGGTTTCTTCTAACCAACTTCTAATTAATCTTGCTGCAATGATACCATTTGTTCTTTCAAATGAAATATCAATATGAATGTTTGATTGTTTTTCATTAAATTTAATAATTGGAACTTTTGTTTTCGAGATAACTTCAACATTAGTAGCAAGATTTTCTCTTTTTAAAAATGAAGATAGTTGAAACAATGAATTTCTATTATCATAATTACCATTTGGACTAACAATAACCATATCAATATCAGAACCTGGTAAATACAAATCAGTTGCATATGAACCAAAAACTTGAACTTCACAATCTTTCCAAAATGCTTGAATTTTAGTCTTTAATCTTCTTACTGTTTTATTTCTTAATTCAATTTCTTCAATTGATGGAGAAATATATGCCACAAAATCTTTAATTTCCATTGTTAACCAATCTGCCACTTCCTTTTGAGCAGAATGATCATGATTCTTGATCCATGGAGTTTCGCTATTCACTTTTGGTCTTGATGGATACAAATCTGTTTCATTATCATCCATCGAAAATGCATCTTCTGAATTATCTAATTCTTCTTCTGAATCATCTTCTTCTGAATCACTGAATTTTAAAGAAATGAAATCATTGTTATCAGTTAATTCATTAGTATCTTTAATCAGCTTCTCTGTTTTAGGTTGAGGAGCCGTCTGTATACTTCTAGCATCAAATTTAACGTCATCTTCACTATCATCATTGACTAATATCACTTCTTTGCCGGCGTTTGATATTCTATCATTATCAAAATTATTATATGGAACAACTTCATCTTCACTATCAATGCTGATAACTTCGTGATTTCCTAAATCTAGATTATTGTATTGATTCTCTTTATTCTTAGTTCTAAATATGTCTTTAATTGTGTCAGTGGCTTTCCCTACAAATTTCTTTGTTTTGGATGTTTTTGTTATACCATTATTTGGTTTTTCAATATGAGAATTTTGTTTGGATTTTTTCTTTTTGTTGACTTTTGAGAATTTACCCATCATTATTTGATTGTGACAGAAGTAATATCTCAAGAGATATGAATAGGCTCAAATAAATAGTCAGATTAATGTTGATTTCAGTGATTTCAATCTCATCACAAAAGGAAAGAAAAAAAAATTAAATAAACATCCTGACACCATCATAACATCGATTATGTCAGCATTATGCCACGTGACTTGGAATTCTTATTTCCGTTTATTTCCGACATTCGGAATTTACGCAGATATTTGGCGTAAAATCTCCAGTGGCGAGAGTGGCGAGAAACTAACTAACGAAATAGGGAAATAACGAAAAAAAATGTCGGTTAAATTTCGAACGATACAAATTAATTTGATAATTATTTCCAATTCCACACTGAATTAGAAACTGAAAGTACTACAACAATTTAAGAAATAAAAGATGTCAACTTCAGCAAGAAGAAGATTAATGAGAGATTTGAAGGTAGGTCTTAACGCTCATTTAAGTTCTGAATTAGATTAAAAGATTACGCTGTATATAATATTCAAAGTCCACTTTTGGTGCCATCTTAATAATCAATTTCAACTTTGCATCTTATTAATTCAACTCTAGATCAAGAACAGTACTAACCCATCATTTCAAACAGCGTATCCAACAAGACCCTCCTGATGGTGTCTCTGCTTCCCCTATGGCTGATAATGTCATGGTTTGGTACGTTTATTGTGATTTCCTTCAATTTGTGGTTTCATATTACTAACTCGCTTAATATCCAGGAATGCTATCATAATTGGACCAAGTGATACCCCTTTTGAGGATGGGACTTTCCGTCTAAGTATAGTCTTTGATGAACAATACCCTAATAAACCACCAAGAGTTAAATTTTTAAGTCAAATGTTCCATCCTAATGTTTATGCAAGTGGTGAATTATGTTTGGATATTTTACAAAACAGATGGTCTCCAACTTTCGATGTCTCATCTATATTAACATCTATTCAATCCTTATTGAATGATCCAAACATTTCATCTCCTGCTAATGTCGAAGCTGCTAATTTATATAAAGATCATAATTCACAATACACTAAAAGAGTTAGAGAAACAGTTGAAAACTCATGGGCTGATGATCTGCTTGATGATGACGAGGAAGAAGAAGGGGAAGAGAATGGGGATGATGAATAGACTAGATCGAAATGTACTTGATTTCAAACACGGTTTTCTACTTTTATACACAGGTTTTGCAGGAAAACAAAGATTTGGCTTTTATACTTATCTTATATCCTGTCAATTTCATCTTTTCTATCATGAACGTTGATTACCACTATCAATCCAACCAGCCATATTTTGCATATTTTTTTACCCTTTAATTTTTCATGGTAATCAATCACCTGAATTTGTTTTTGATTGTTTTTGTTTCCCTTTTTATGTTTGTGATTTTTTGCTTCATCATGTGCTTTCTAGAGAAGAAAATCTGATGATGAATACTAGTTGATATATCTGAATAATATACATGCGCATATATTTATGTCTATTTACAAATTGAATGGTGAAGTTCATCTTAACCATAAGTAATACCATTTTTTATTACTTTTCTTGATTTCAGTTCCAGCATCTTTAACTGACTCGTTAGCTTTGAGGGCTTCAAATTCAGCTTGACGTTTCTTTTCAGCAGTTATTAAAGGACTTTCTAAATTATTCAAATCTTCAGCTTCCATATATTTATCTCGGTATAATGCAATCATACTAACTATAACTGCAAGATACACAACAGCTTTAGTGACTGGATCTAATGTTCTAGTCATCTTTCTATATTGCTCTTTACGTGAGTCGTTAACTTGATAAAGATCAACTTCTGGTAATTTCTTTACGATATCAGTTGCAGTTGGATTAATTTTACTGATTTTAGAAGGTAATGCAAATGGTAAATCTTCAGGAATAGCATCAGCGAACAAATTATCCTTCAAGTCACCTCTGACACCATAATTCCCATAACTGATGTAATATACCATTCTTTTAGAGTCTAAAGCGACGTCTTTCCAATCTCTTCTTAATCTTTTTTCAACTTCATCTTGAATTTGTTGACGATGATAAGTGTTTAAATCTGCAAATTTTCTAGGTTCTGCCAATATTGGTTTTGAATCAATAGGTTGGAAGTTCTCTTCTGTTGTTAAAAACCCCTCAAATATGTCTTTTATACTAGATCTTTGTAATTCAATTCTTTCTCTAGCTGAAACTTGAACTGGTGTTCCTGGTGCTTTTTGAGGTGTTTCTTCGGTGATTGGTTTCACTGTTTGTTTAGGAACACTACTGTTGAACCTTATTAGTGACGGAGTAGCTCTTTTGATCCCAAGTCTGAACATTTTTGATATTAAATTATAAATTGTTCTATTTGATGTTTTGTAACTTGAACAAGCACTTCAACTTTTTAGAAAATTGTATGTAGATTTGTTTCGGCCACTATTAGTAATTATAGATATTAATGTGTAGTTTATTTATAATTTACATGATTTGTCGTACTGAGAATGTGATGATCTATGTTAGTTTTAGTGTACAGTAGTTTCCCTTTTATAAAGAAAAGACCTTATTCAGAGTCATTGGTTTTTTTAGTTTTTTCAGTTTCTTTTGATTCTTCATTTGGCTCTTTAAATTCCTCCTCAGAAACTTCGTCTTTCTTGTTATCAGCTTCAGCTTCACCATCTTGAGCCTTTTTATGTGATCTTTTTCTTCTTTTCTTTTCTGGTTCAACAGTTGTGGTAGTCTTAGGTTTCTTCTTCAACACACTTAATGGGTTTGGTTCTTTAGCTTTTCTCTTTTTATGTTTGACTTCTTCTTCATGAGTATCTGGTTTAGCTTGATTCAAACCAGCAGTTAGTTTAGCAGCTTCTTTTTCGTTACTGATTTCATTGGTACCTTTACTTATTGGTTCCATAACCATAACGGATCTATTCATATATATTAATGGAATTCCAGGTATCTTTCTCAAACTCCATCTCAATTTATCATTATCACTAGCGATAACGTATCTATGTTTATTGACACCATTAACAATAGTGATTGATTTAATACATTCATGTGGTTCTTTTGGTTCACTTGGAGGATGGTTACAACGACGTCTTTCAAAATCTTTAGCAATGGCAATAGCATCTTGGTTCTTAGTTCTGTATAATGCTTGCATACAACATTGTGTTATCATTGGTTTGACTTCAGCTTGTAAAGTTCTTCCTAAACCTTTACCTAGATCAAATTTTAATTTCTCACAACTCAATACAATTGTATCATCCACTAGAACTTGGTATGGTTCTCTGAATTTGAAGGTATGATTATACATAATCATTTGCTTTCTGTAAGATTTGGCTCTCTTTTGACGCATTTTAGGATGTGACTATTTTAAAATTTATTTGAGGAATCTCTCTATTTTAATATAGAAAAAAAAATTTTGACATATAAAAAAATTTATTAAGTTCGAGAAAAATCATCGCGGTAAGTGCTCATAATTTTAGTCACGTGAATTTTTAGATTCTTTTGTTTACTTTTCAATTAATTACAATTAATTGTTTACAAATATTGTTAGAATTACGCGTTGAAAGAAAGAGTTTCGAGTTTATTGGAGCGTGTTTTAGCTGGATATTAATATGTACAGAAGACAAGCGAGTAATGGTGCTGCAAGTGCTGCTTTCAAGCCACCTCGTATGACAATACCACAATCAGTTAATAAGAATGAGGCAAAACAAGTTAATGATTCAAGTACTAATTTTGCTAAACAAGCACATCAAGCTAAACGTCCTGCTTCATTAATGACCACAAATAACTTGCCTGATTTCAGCAAAAAGCAGAAATTTGAAGAATCACATAATGATCAACCAAGTACAACTCCAGAACCATCAACACAACAAGATCCAAATCTCAGATATTTCGAGGTTGTCTGGAGAAAGAAAACTATGAAAAAAAATAAAACTTGGGATGGTGATGGTATTATAATATTGTCATGCTCCCATGTCTCTCTAAGACTGGATGAATCTGAGAATTTTAAAGAGAAATTAAAGAGTAGTAATGTTATTAAATTCACCACTGATGGTGTTTTTGATTTAGGATCCATAGAAATTGAGGTCATGGCAGAAATCAATGATGATGTTTCAATACAGAAAATTAGAGGAAGATCTTCTTCCAGACCTACAGAACATGTCCCAAAAAAAGTCACAATGGCACCAATCACCAACACTCCTATGCCAACTATTAGAAAACCAGTTCAAGTGAATAAACAATTCAAGAAGGTATCTCCATTGAATGAATCCCAGATACCTTCTAGAAAAGGGTCTCCATTGTTTGACCCAAATGTACCAAATGCACTGGTTATGAAGAAGAATAACAGTAAAGATATTGACGTTGTTATTGATCCATTTTTAGCCAAATCTTTAAGACCACATCAAGTTAAAGGTGTTAAATTTTTATATGAATGTGTTATGGGATTGAGAGACTTTGAAGGTAACGGGGCGTTATTAGCTGATGATATGGGTCTAGGCAAAACTTTACAAACGATTACATTGATTTGGACTTTATTGAAACAGTCACCTAATGGGTTTGATGCACCTGTTGCTTCAAAGATATTAATCGCATGTCCTGTCACTTTAGTTGGTAATTGGAAAAAAGAATTCAAGAAATGGTTACCATTGAATAGATTAGGAGTCTTAACTTTGAACCCTAAGAATACTGGGAGTAGAGATAAACAAGATCTTACCAATTTTGCAAATACAAGAGTTTATCAAGTTTTAATAATGGGATATGAGAAAATTTTGAACATGAAAGAAGAATTAAGTAAAAGTCATTTTGATTTATTAGTTTGTGATGAAGGCCATAGACTAAAGAATAACTCAAATAAAACATTACATGCTTTAAATGCACTAAATATTGAAAAAAAAGTTTTACTATCAGGTACTCCAATCCAAAATGACTTGAATGAGTTTTTCAACATTGTTGATTTCATAAACCCTGGTGTATTGGGGAATTTAAATTCATTTAAAAGAAATTTTATCAATCCTATTCTAAAAGCAAGAGAGTTAAACTGTGTAAATCCTGAAATAACAACTAAAGGTGATGAAAAATCAAAAGACTTAATCAGTTTAACAAAATTGTTTATATTAAGAAGAACTTCATCAATCATTCAAAATCATCTACCACCAAAAACAGATCTAGTTTTGTTCTGTCCGCCTACTGCTCAACAAATCCTACTTTTCAATAGAATACTAAGTTCCAATAAATTCAGAACAATGGTGAATAATAATTCAGGTTCACTAGGATTAATAACAATGTTAAAAAAAATATGTAACTCACCATCATTAGCTAAATCAGATAAGAGTTTTCAGGAAATTCATGATAAAAGCATATTAACACAACAAATAAGTGGCAAAATATTAGTTTTAATAGAATTAATTGATCAAATTTCCAGAATTAATGAGAAAGTCGTTATTGTTTCAAATTATACTCAAACTTTAGACATATTGCAACAGATCTTAGACAAATTGAATTTGACCTCTCTAAGATTAGATGGCTCAACACCCAATAAAGATCGTGATAACATTGTTAATCAATTCAATAACTCTCAACCAAAGGCAAATTTTGCATTTTTATTATCATCAAAATCAGGTGGTGTTGGACTAAATTTAATAGGTGCATCAAGATTGATACTTTTTGATAATGATTGGAATCCATCGGTTGATTTACAAGCAATGGCAAGAATTCATAGAGATGGGCAAAAGAAACCAGTTTTCATATATAGACTAATCACAACAGGCTGCATTGATGAAAAGATCTTTCAAAGACAATTAATGAAAACAAGTCTATCTGATAAATTCTTAGATAATAGAAATGGATCAAATGATGATGTTTTCGATATAAATGATTTGAAGGATTTGTTTACTTTGAATTTAGAAACTAATTGTAATACCCATGATTTAATTGATTGTGATTGTTTAGGGATGGGAGAAGATCTAGATTTAAATGATGATGAAGAGGAAGAAGTGAATGAAACTCAGACATCTCAAGGTAATAAACCTGATATGATAGCCAACAAAAGAAAAAGTTGGGTGAGTGCTTTAGAATTAAAAGATGATGTAACTAAAAATTTAAATAAGAAAAAATCAGCTATTAAAAATTGTTTAAAAGATTTTAAGCATATTGATCCAACTAAAATCAATGGAATTGAATTATCAATTGATAAAGTAACAGAAAATATTATAAATGAGAAACCATCATTGATTACTTACATCCTTACCAAAGTTAACAAACCAACAATCTAACAAGCATAATTATAACACAGTCATATATCTATACATAAGTAATTAAAAATCATTAACATCTATTTTTATTTATTTTGATGATTGTTTAAATCTTGCTTCTGCGGCTCTTGCTCTTTGTTCTCTCATCAGTCTCATTCTTTGATCATCTGACAAAGTGTTCAAATTGGTTTGAGTTAGAGAAACACCACCAAGTCTAGGAGAAGGAATAACACTAGGTTTGACAGGTGGTAATGCTTTAATTTTTTCCTTTTCTAATCTAATCAGTTCCTTTTGTTCTTCTTGTTCTTTTTCTTTTAGTAATTTTTCCTCATTTTCAACTTCTTCTCTACTTATTGGTTTCCCAACATGGGCACCGTTCCAATCAATTGAAGTTTCGCCCATTTCATGTCTTGTAATTTGAAATGCTAATCTGATTTGTTTGGTAGGTGCCAGATCATAAGGGGTCTTTCCAGATTTATTTAAAATTGTAGGGTCAGCTTTCAAGTTCTTGATAAGAATAGGAATAAGATTTTTCAAGCCATGAGCAGAAACATAGTGTAACATTGTTGGGGTGTTAATGAATTCAGACTCTGGTTGAAGGTTAAAATCTGGTGAGATTTTGAATTTTTTCAAATATGTTGATAAAATTGGAGCTCTACCTTTCTTCAGATATCCAATTATTTCCCTTGTATGTTTAACTTCTTCAGGTTCTTCCTCAATTAATTTACTCTTGATTAAAGTACTTTGTTTCAATTGATCATGTGCAATTTTAGCTTTTAATTTCTTATCATCTACCTTGGGTCTATTTGTAGTTAATAAATAAGTTAATTGAACCCATGCCCTTTTCAATTCGGATGTTGTGGCTCTTTTAGTGGTGAAAGGAAAATTTTTGATTCTTGAATCAGTGTTCTTCAATACTGAATTTTCATAACCTATTAGGATTTTTCTATTTGATGAACCATTTGCTCTGATATAAATTGAATCACAACCATCTAATTCATTTTTCCAACTTTGTAATAACTCCCTAACTTCTTGAGTCAATGCGGCTTCATTACTTCTACGTAATGAAGAACCTGCCGAGTTTGCTTTACCTCTTGCATTATCAGATGCACTTTGTGAGCCACCTTGTTTTCTTCTTGTTGTATAACGATGAAATGATTTAGATACTAATACATCCACGGCGTGCTCCAGGATAGATTCACCTGGTTTAACAACATTCCCTTTTGTGGATTTAGGTTTATGATTGATGATTGCACCTGCGAAGTGCCCACCACCAATCATTAATAATGCTGATTTTTTATTGATGTTACTGTTTAATTTCCATGATTTTAAGGCATCTAGTGGAGACTTCAGTTCTTCTTCATTGAATAAGGCCTTATATATCCCGAAACATTTTTCATTCGATAATAAATTGGATTTGAAAAGAACATAAGGAGATTTAGTTGCAAGATGACTTATTATACCTTCATCTTCGTCATCATCTTGATCTTGTTTCAACTTGAACTCTTCTAGTTTTTGTATACTTTTCTCAAAAATTGTGTCTAGTTTATCCTTCTTCAAATCTTCATCATTTGAATCATAATCTGAGTCTTCACTAGTATCACTTGCCTCAGAACCGGAAATACTCTCGTTCAAATCATTGGCTAGTTCATCGAATTGTTCCTCTGTCAATTTAGGTAATCCTCTGATCTCACGTTTTAAGTTCAATTTATGTAGGTCTGACTTATAGTACTCTTGATCCTTAACGATTAAATCTTCTTTACCAATTGAAGTTACTTTAACTGATGATGATTTTGATGATGATTGAGGCAAAATTTCCTGTGTTGTTGAGCTGTCAAAATACATTAATTGTAGCGAGTCCAGGATTTGAGGTGCGAGGTTAAAGACGTAGGTGTCTTCAGGTGGTATTATGATCTTTTCTGACATTTTTGAGAGTGATGATGATGGTATTTTAAGGTAATAAATATGTTTCACTATTTATTTTTCACTTACAATTTCATTATAAGACCCGAGGTTACTGTATTGAACTATTTACACTATATAAAGACTATTGAGATCCAAATCTGTGACATTCTTTCAAGAAATGACGAATCTTTTCAGGATTCATGAATGGGTGAGTTCCATGGCCGAAATTAATGATGTAATTCTGTTTTCCACCACCAAATCCTTTGATCATCTCTTCCACTTTTCTGGTGATATTCTCATCAGATCCATACATTGCACCAGGATCTAGATTACCTTGTAAGGTGACTCTACCGTTATTGACCTTGACTGCTTCTTCTGGCTCATATAACCAATCTAATGAGACAGCATTATATCCAGAATCGCATAAATCATTTAATGCATACCATGAACCTTTGGCGAAAATCGTGACAGGGATATCTTCTTTAATGTTCAATTCAACTAAACGTAATTTCAATTTAGAGCTTATTTGTCTGATGTAAGGTAAAGAGAATTCTTTGAATTCAGCAGGAGCTAATTCACCACCCCAAGATTCGAAAACTTGTAACATTTGAGCACCTGCAACGACTTGTTGAGCTAAGAATTCAACTGCAACATCAGTTATACGTTGCAATAGTTCATGTGTAGCTTCAGGATATTTAAAGATCCATTCTTTAGCAAATCTGAATAACCTCGAACCACCACCTTCAATCATATAAACCATTAAAGTCCATGGTCCACCACAAAAACCTAATAATGGGACTCTACCATTCAACTTCTTTCTTGTTAAAGTAATTGCCTTGAATGCCCAATCTAGTTCTTTCAAGACATCGACTTCTTTATTCAATTTTTTCAAATCTTCAGGAGTTCTTAACGGATCAGTGAAATGAGGACCTTGTTTATCAATCATTTGAACATCCATTCCCATAGCTTGAGGAATGACCAAAATATCGGAGAAGATGATAGCAGCATCAATCAGACCGTCGAAATGATCGATTGGTTGAATAGTGATAGTGGAAGCAACTTCAGCATCTCTACAAACTTCAAAAAAATCACGACCTGCTTTAACTTCATGATATTCAGGAAGGTATCTTCCAGCTTGTCTCATGATCCAAATTGGAGGTCTTTCGACTTTTTCACCCCTTGCTGCCCTTAGGATCAAGTCGTTCTTTAATGGTGGAAATTCAGTGGTCATTGGTTGGAAGTTTTAGTGGGGTTTCTGTACGACTATTGGTTGTTTAGTTGGGTACTAAAGAGAAATTTTGAAAGATTTTCCGAGAGAAAAATTCGCGAAGTCAGAGAGTTTAAGCTTAATTACACATACAAGTTATTCAGATCTCGTTATACATATAGAATATTTTTGACTTAATTATTTGATTTGATTGGCTCATTCCTCTATCTTCATCTTCTTTCGAGCCTGTTCCTCAGACTCATCCATTCTTTTTCTTTCTTCCCTCTGACTTTCCAGACTTTCCAACTCTTGAATCCTAGATTTATACAAATCATTAACTAATTCCAATTCAGAGATTCTAATCTTCAATCTTGCAACTTCATTAGAATCACCACTGGAATTACTAGATCCATTACTGCTATTCCTGTTCAGGGATGGTAATTCAGTTATGTTTGATGTTGGTAATGGTAATTGAATTGAATTAGTGTTATTCGTGGTGCCATTAGGGTTAGATAATGAAAATGCACTTGGATTAGTCAATGAATGTTGTGGTCCAAATGATGGTGATGAATAAAAGTTATTTGTTGCCGCATCTATCAATGATGGTAATTTAGGTCCAGTTGATTTATTTGTTTGATTATTACTATTGTTTTTATTGTTATTATTGTTATTGTTATTGTTATTATTACTAATGTTCATGTTATTATTCAACGCAGTTGCTGGTGAAAATGGTATACTTTTATTTGATTCACTTCTTTGTTGTAACTCTTTCAGATCATTTGCTGAAGGGGTACTATGGGATAATGTTTCTAAAGCTTGTGCTGCATGAGCTTGAGCCAAATGAGAAATTGGAACATGTTGCTTTGGTGTGGTACTTAATAATAAAGGTGAAGTAATTTTTTGTAAATTTGAAGCAAATTGTGTTGGTACAGAAGATGGATGATGTAATGGAACTTGTTGCTGCTGTTGTTGTTGTTGTTGTTGTAAACGAGGTGGTAAATGATGATGAAATTGAGGAAAAAAATTTTGTGATGGATTTGTAGAGCCATTTTGATTTCTAGGCAATAATGGAACTAAGCCAGGTGAGGTTTGAGTTTCCAACTCTGTAGAGTTGCTATTGTTTGCATTATCATACTGGGAGAATGTAGGTTGTTGTGACTCCTGTTGAATCAATGAACCATTTTTATCCTTTTTACCAGATTTCTTATGCTCTTTAATCTTTAATTCAGGACCTTCATTACCGGATTTTGCATTGATTGAATTTGGTGATGATCCATTAGAGTTAATATGTGAGTTCTTGACTCTATTTCTTGATTTGATAACATCAGTCTTCAATGATATTGGTCTTGGACGTCCATGTAATTTTAAAAATAATCCACAAGCATTACATAACACTTGACCACTTTCATCTCTTCTCCAAAGTGGGGTTGTTGAGGTTTTACAATTCTTACAAACAGGAGCAGAAATTGTTGTTTTGGATGTTGTTGAACCATTAGCACTAACATGAGTTGTTGTTTTGGCATTTGGATGAATTGGATTATTATTGATTTTCTGTAAATCAGAATTACCTTCTAAAACATGTTGCAATGATGGTAAAGAGGTGATGTTTGCTGTTTGATTTTGATGTTGTGCTTGTGCTTGTGGTTCTGATTCTTCGGTCTTTGGTTGTTGCAAAATTTCTTCATTTTTTGGATTGGTATTTATCGATACAGGGGCTTGATGTGAGTTTAAATTATTTTGAGCTGGAAAAGCAGGTTGTTGATGTTGAATTTCAGGCATTATAGTATTTTGAGTGTGTCAAATGTTTGTTTTTTTTTTCAAATTCTTTGGCGTATCTATCAATGATATCTGCAAAACAAGATTTTAATATTGAGATCTAAGATTATGAAATTATTGAAAACGTTTCTTTAAATTTAATAATTTAGTTGATGAAGGATCTGATTATATTAGCATTTACTTCTATATGAGATGGAAATATGAATATAGGTGGTTGTGAGCCTATTTTTGTCGTTTTGTTTTTCTTTTTCGTTGTCTTTATGATTAAAAAGTTTAGAATTTGTTTAGGACAACGGGATGAGGATATATGAAAATCACAAGGTGAGACTAATAAGATCTGAGTATCAAGGACGATGCTTGTTGGACAGAATTTGTGGAATCAACGAAGATCTCGGATGATTTTATGAACAGAATTAATTAGTTCCTGATTATCCTTTTTCAATTACTTTTTACAAAATGAAAATTTTTTTTTTATCTTATCGACGACAAAAATTTATAGGAAAAAAATGCGAGTACAAAACTGCTGCATTAGGAAGTTTTCCATCTTGGGCGAACTGATAAGGCATTATTCTGAAATTTACGCGTGTCTCGCTCTGGCTGAAATCTGGCATGCGTAATTTCAAGAACATCTCTATCTAAATTATAAATCCATGACTAAATTTTATAGAATCATACTGTCTATTAAATATCTATCCATACACAATGTCATTTAATTACGGTGTCCAATCATATGATTTCCATTCATACTTTAAGCTTGATGACGAAGAAGAAGTTAAATTTGCAGAACAATCCAGAAGAAATTTCCAACTTGAATTCGCCAAAGAATTAGAATCTGGAGAAGCGAGACTCTTTAAAACTTGGACCAAGTCAATTGGTCCACATCCTGACGGGTATGGGATGTTTGAATCAGATACCAAATCCCCTGAAACGTTTTTGAAATTATTGAATTATTATCAAATAAATCATGGTCCTCTTGACGTGTTAATTCATCCAAGAACTGATGCAAGTGAATTGATTGATCATACACATCACGCCTTCTGGTTAGGTGATAAACTTAGTTTGAAAACAGAGATGTTGAGTGCTGAAGCTAAAAAGTGATTCGTTACGTCATTATTCTACTTCCATCAAATAAGCTAGAATATCAAATGATGTAGAGCATTATATTATTCCTACACTCCCAAATTATTACTATAAAAGGAGTAAAATAATGCATTTTACCTACTTTTTATTGGTAATGGCACCTTGAACCTTAAACCATGACTACCTATATATATACCGATAACTTGAATACAGATCTATTACTTTAGACTTTTTTATTTCTCTTGAACGACTAAGCATTTTAGGCTTTAGCAAGAATTACCGGACAGAGACAGCCCAAATAAACGTCCCTGTTATCAGATACAAGACTCTTATTCCACTATTTGGCACAAGTAACAATATAGATGATGAGTAAATCAAACGCGAAAAATATACGGAACTTAATTAAAGACTGATGAGGGAAATAAAGGTAAACAAAACCCAACCCTAAAAATTGAGATATCGAGACAAAATTTTGATGAATTCTTCATCTTGCTGATTCCTTCTCTGATCTCAGCCAAGTAATTGTAAAAATTTTGGGTTGTTTTAATGTCCAGTAATTTATGTTCACAAATCATTGATAATCCGCAAATGTAAGAAAATGTACGTTGAAACATTATTTTGCCTTAACAATTTAAAAATAAATTACAGTCTTTAATTGAAAATTAGTTTGTTTTCTTCTTCTTCTTCTTCTTCTTTCGTTTTCTTACTTTTCCCATTCAATCAACAATATGGGCAACGAAGACTCAGATTCTAGAGAGATTACATGGAGATTGAAAGTTTTAAGTGAAAGACATGAAAGAATTCGAAACCTAGAATTAGAAAATGGTGATATTGAATTCACTTCATCAATTAAACATAATCCACATAATCTAAGATTAAAAGATATTAAATTAAAAACATCTTCACTTCCTTCTATTGGATCCATGAGATCAGGTTCACGAAATTGAATGGCTCTCGAGGATTTTCATCTCTCATCATTATATCCTTCAACTACTTCTTCAAATGATTCGATACCAGTACTTCCCCCAAATAAAAACATCATTAAGTGAAATTTCAAGACTAAATTCGAAATGAAAGAGAATTCAATAATCTTACACAATATAAAACTAAATATATTATTGTCATATTTCAGTCCGAAATTAATATTTGACAGATGTCAATGATGAGTTGTCTGCACCTATTATTGATAACATGATTTTTTATTTTCATACGGATATCTTGGTCTATAAAGCTTCCATTTCATATTATATTAGGACTAGATATAATAAGCGATTCAAATACTTACACTCTTCACAAACAATGGTTTAATCTCCATTTATGTATTTTTTTTCTATTTATAAAGAAAGAAACATCATTCGTTGTATGATTCTGTAAATCACGGCGTACAAAGGTAAATCAATCTCTCTATACATCAAACAATTATGATTTATGTGTTTATACTCAGGAGGTCAGTGGTAACATTTCGACTTCGAACATAAAAAGACCCGTTTCAAATTTCTCATCATGCCAGATTCATTAAATTTTCACAGGCTTCAATCTGGATTCTGCAGGAGTTTATACAGCATTGTACAGTCTCATGCAGGAGAAATCTGCAATTTAACGAACTCAGGCAGAAATTAATTAGCGATAGCCACTACCTAGACTTCAGATTTACCTCTGATATCAAACCCCCAGATGAGTGTAACTAAAAGATATAACAGTTTACAAAATTAAAAAAATCGTGCTCTTCCCTCGATTTATGAAACTTCTCAAACATGCAAAAAATAAATCTCCCGGGGGCGAGTCGAACGCCCGATCTCAAGATAACTTTGTTTTTCAAACATTACAGTCTTGCGCCTTAAACCAACTTGGCGACCGAGAGGTTGTATGCTGACGTAAACTTTTAGATGGACTATATGGTTTAAAAACATCATAATCTGCTAAAAACTCGGTTTTCACACAACTATAACAAAGTCTAACAAGCCACATTGGCAAGACTGAACCGATGCTAGTAAATTGTGTGGAACACACCCAACGGAAGATTTAGTTGAGAAGAAGATTATCGAAGAAA